>BLBF01000095.1:5621148-5656124 GCA_015471245.1 Laticauda colubrina | reverse complement strand
AAAATTACTAGAGTTTACTAATATTAGATCATTTTATGCGAGCAAATCACCATTTTTACTTAATCTACTTTATAATGTTCATTTCATCATCACCAATCTATTCTATAGTAACATATCCTTACATTACCTTTTCTCTGTAATTCTATTATGCTTATATTATAAAGTATTATAAAATATTTAATAAATGAATTTTTTGTTACATTGCTGTTACATATTGATACTTATGTTTCTGCTTTTGCTTTTCAGCATTTTCATTTATTTATGCATGTAGGTTTTCAGTATGTCTAATAGATATATCTTATCTTTTTTTGTACTGTATATATATCTGCATAAGGCTGTAAAAAGCTTCAGTACATTTTTAAGCTGCATTCTTAAAAGATTAGGCGACCAAACATGGCTTCCCTGTCTTCTCTCTCTGTGTTATAGAGAGAGCATTCCATTAGGGACTGTTGATCCAGGTAAGTAGTCTTGGCTAGGAAAGATTTTTGTGGCACTACTGGCACAAAATAACAAACTCTCTGGGTTTGTTAATAGTTTTTCCATTTTAAGTGTTTCTGTTTCAATTAATGAATTGTAATTATTAAAATATCAGCCATTCTTTATAGATGCAGTGCAACATCTTTTTTATAGACTGTCATTTTCAAATCCACTTTCAGTTTTGTCTCAGTCTTGTCTAGTGAAACTTGTTCCTCTTCCATAACATCTTTTAAACACTATCTAGCTATAGTATCAGGGACTGAATATTACTGTTCTCCATTCCTTGCCTGCTTTCTTTGCTTGCCACTGCTTTCACCACTCAACTTACAACAACAATCGAGTCCAAATCACTACACTGTTGATTTTTTTTTTTTTTTTTGCAGCATATTACTAAGATGAAAAGGCAATGAGTTTGGCTGCTTTCTTTGGCAAGAAAACAAAAGGAGATCCAAAAGAGTCAAAACCACAACCATTGGAGTCTGAGGATAGCGGTGCCAGCACATCATCCACACCACAACCAGAGGAAAGAGCCAGCACATCATCCACATCTCAACCAGGGGAAAGCAGTGCCAGCACATCATCAGGTACTGGAAGAATTGAATCAGACATTGAAGGGAACCTTCCTGATTGCTGGACACTGCAACAGTACAATAATTTTAAGGAAAAATATGATGGACTGGAAGTTTCTTAGAAAAAATTAGGTTGAAAGCATTGCAGAAGATTTGAAATTTCAGAGCTGGCATCACGACAATATGGCATGCGATCTTGGAGGTCTGAGATCGTTGCCGATATCTTTGCTCCTGGATGGTCCAATCAGATCTAAACCGTCCCAAAGAGATGGTGAATGTAAAGAGAGCATCCTGTCAATCCCAGGGATACCGCAACATCCTTGGTAGATCCAGGAGAAGCTTTTTTTGCCAGTGGCAAAGAGGCAGCCATGAAAGCTGCTAAAGTTGGGACAGCTCCGAAATGAAAGAGAACAGAAAGAGAAAGTGTGCCAGTTTGGTGAGAACTTTTTCTTTATTTTAAGATTTGAAAAGACACCCTAAGGAAAAGAAAGAATCTGTAAAAGTTTTGACAGAAGTGATTAAGCGGCAATTTTAAACAGGAATGTCAAAGTAGTATTTTAATTTTTTTTTCTCATTGCTGGATACATGATTTTATATTTTGAAATTGGACTGGTTTTTTCTTCTTCCACCTATTCTTTCTCTCCTTTTTAATTTTATAATATTTTAGGGTAGAGATTCTCTTTTAGTGATCTTTTTAAACATCTTTTCCCCTTTTTAATTAATTTCATTATATTTTGTTTGGAAAAGGAAGGGGAAAGTGAAAGCAAAGGACATTTTATAACACTGTCAACTAGAGGCTTGGAAATATTTTATTTTAATTTTTCTTGACCAGACAAAGCTGAGAAAGAACTGAGACTTCTTTTCAGGGACATTGCTATTTGATAAGATAGAGGGAAAAGTATGGGAGAGTATAATTGCAGGTGCTCTTCTGGGTTTCTATCAACAGCTGGAGACTGGTGTTGAAGCTTATAGGGAAAAAAAGGGTGATAAGACTCTGGAGAAGAGAGTTATAAATTTTAACAAAAGCCTGGGACAATCAAACAAGATGAAGTGTGCTCTTTTTATTTTTACTTATTTTATTTTATTTTATTTTATCTTTTATTTTTACTTCTTTAAAAAATATTTACTTCTTTGACACAATGCAAGAAAAGAGGAGTGGTTTTATATATTAAAGATATTATCCCAGCAAAATTGATCTATACTGATGAAGACAGAAGAACACTAATGGTGGAAATAATGGACAATAATATATAAACACTCCTGATTGCAATCTATGCCCTGAATGACAATCAAGAAAAAATTTATAAAGAATTATACATAAAATAATTGAACTGGATTCTGCTAATATAGTTATGATGGGAGGTTTTAATGGAATTGTAGATAATAAACTCGACTATACAGCACAGAAAACAACAAAGCAAAACAGAAAGACTCTCCCTAAATCTTTTTTTTAAATGGTAGATAAAATAAATTTAAAAGATACATGGAGATAAAGAAATGCTAAAACTAAACAATACACCTTCTACTCAAATAGATATTTATCATGGTCCAGAATAGATATGATATGGATGTCAACAGAATTGTTAGCTAATATTAAAGAAATAAATATTGAAATGGAGGGCGGAACTGGCATTGCGATGATATGGCATGCGATCTTGGAGGTCCGAGATTGCTGCCAATATCTTTGCTCCTGGACAGTCCAATTGGATCTAAACCATCCCGAAGAGATGGAGATCATAAAGAGCATGTGTCATGTCGATCCCAGGGATACCGCAACGTCCCTGGTAGATCTAGGAGAAGCTCTTTTTGCCAGCTGCAAAGAGGCAGCCATTAAAGCTGCTGAAGTTGGGACAGCTCCGAGACGGAAGGGAACAGAAAGAGAGAGTGCCAGTTTCGTGAGAATCTTTTTTTTTTTACATTTTAAGACTTGAAAGGACCACCCTAAAGAAAAGAAAGAATCTGTAAAAGTTTTGACAGAAGTGATTAAGTGGCAATTTTAAACAAGGATGCCAAAGTATTTTTTTTTCTTCATTGTTGGATTTTTATATATGATTTTATATTTTGAAACTGGACTGATTTCTTTTTCTTCTTGTTATTTATTATTTTCTTCTTTTTGATTCTATAACATTTTAAGCTAGAGATTCCTTTTTAGTTATTTTTTAAATACTTTTTTTCTTTTTTAGTTAATCCTTGTTATATTTTGCCTGGAAAAGGTGAGGGGGAAAGTGAAAGCTAAAGAATTTTTGTAGCACTGCCAACTAGAGGCTTGGAAGTATTCTGTTTTCTCTTTACCAGGCAAAGCTGAGAAAGAATTGAGACTTTATCTCAAGGGCATTGCCTGGTTGATAAGATAGAGGGAAGAGCATGGGAGAGTATTGTTGCAGGTGCTCTTCTGGGTTTCTATCAACAGCTGGAGTCTGGTGCAGAAACTTAGGAAAAGAAAAGGTGATAAGTTTTTGGAGAAGAGAGAAGAGAACTATAATAAGAGCCTTGGATAATTAAATAAAGTGCAGTGTACTTTTTTAATCTTTTTCTAAGCTGTGCTATCCCCCACCATCAGTTTATCTTTTTGGGGGGGGCGGTGGTAATAGATATTTGGACTTTTGGTTTTTGGAACTTGGCTTTCTGGAACTTGTCTACTTTTCATATTGGTTTCTTTTTGGTCCATTTTTATGTATCTTTTTATGTTTGAGATCTCTTAATTGGATTAAGGGGTTGAAGAACCTGAAAGAACCTAAAAAAGAAAGAATCCTTTCTTTTTTATTTTTATCCTTTTTCTTCACCTTTTCGCCTTCTTTGGGACTTTACAACTTTTCTTTTTTTCGTGTTTGTTTATGATGTCCTGATGCTCTTTTTTTTTTCTTCCACTTTTGAATTTTTATTGTCATATAACTAATTGATTGGATTAAGGCATACAAGAGCCTGAAGAAATCTTTTTTTTCTTTCCCCTTTTTAATTATTATTACTATTTGGTTTTTTCTTTTTTTTCACTATTTTTACTTGGAATTGTAGCTGGTCATTTTACAACTGGATTAAGGTCTAGAAGAATTTGAAGCTTTTGAATTTTTCAAAATGAGTAGGAAGTGAACAGCTCCTGGTTCTTCAACTTCTGCTTCCTCCTCTCCACCATCTGGAGGACAATGCTCAATACAGATAATGTTAAAGCAAGAAAAAGAACAAGAAAAAGTGATTCTGCAGATGATTATGCAAGGAATTCAAAACATTCAAATAAGATCAGAGAATACTGAAAAGAGAATAGAGAACATTGAACAAAGAACAGAGACCAATGAACAAAGAACAGGGAAAACTGATGAAAAAGTGGACAACATCCAACAATTGATGATGAAGTATGATGAGATGCTCCAAGAAATTGAAGAAGAAGGTAAACAAAGAGATAAGAAGATTGGAGACATTGATAACAGATTAACTGTGGTTGAACAAGATAAAAGTGGTATGCTGAGATGGGAGATGGACAGATCAGAATTTTATGTTAGATTTCAAAATATAGAGGAAGAAAAAGGACAAAACTTAGCTGAGATAATGACAGAAATTCTGGTGGAAGCTTTGGAAATAACTCAAGAGAAGGTGATGGATGGAATAGACAAGGTTTATCGAGTCTTTACAAGATATGCGATGAGAAATAGTTTACCAAGAGAAGTTCATATCAGCTTTACAAAGAAAGCCATTAAAATGCAAATTCTGCAAGTGGCGAGAGAGAAAACATTGAAATACAAGGATAAGGAGATCATGGTCTTGAAACAACTACCTAGAAGAGTGAGAGAGATGAGAAAAGAATACCAATTCTTGACCAAATTGCTACTAAAAAAAGAGGTGAATTATAGATGGCTGATCCCAGAAGGTTTAATGGCAAGAACAGAGATACAGAATTGATTCAATTGAAAAAGCTGAATCATTTTATGCAGAATTTTTTAAAGAGGAGAAAGATGAAGAAAAAGAAATTTCACTAATTGAATTCCAAGAGGACTACCAAATGATGAATGGAAAAGAAGAAGGTGCAGTAGGTGGAAAGGAGGAAGCCAAGGAACAACTCAAATGGAGATCAATGAGAGCTGTTCAACCTAACTGCAAAATTTAATCATGGAAGAAAAAAAAACTAATCATAATCAATATAAATGCACTTAATTCAGCTGTTAAAGGAAAGAAAGTTTTTCATAAATTAGATAAATTAAAATTTGATATAATTTGTCTACAAATTATTTTGTACTAATTAATTTGTACACATCAAAAAGCAACATGAACAATTGCTGAGACAGCCAAAATTAGGAAAAATATTTATCTTTTTGACACAATGCAAGAAAAGAGGAGTGGTCTTGTATATTAAAGATATTATCCCAAGGAAATTGATATATACTGATGATGATGGAAGAATACTAATGGTGGAAATAATAGATAATAATATAAAAACACTCCTGACTGCAATTTATGCGCCTGTCAGGCGGTGCTCCATTCAAAATCTAAGAAAGAAATACTCAGACTCTTTAAGTTAGAGAAAAGTTATCTTTTATTGAAAGTGAAGTGGTAGCAACCAGAGAATTCTGAATCTGAAAAATTAGGCGCGTAATTCACATATACAAATGGATATGGATAATTCACATATACAAATGAATGGAAGTGTTCCCACCCCCAATAGTTCAGAAGAAACTTCAAATTAGAAATTGTGAATATGATCATGTGGGCATCTTCAGGTGATGATGAGGCCTCTGTCCGTTGACCTTGGCATACTTTGATAACGGGTTGCAGTTGCGCAGAGAAAAGAAAGCTAAGAGAGAAATAGAAACCTAACTCTCTTGTATGCTCCCCCCCTCATTTACACAACAGAAAAATGTAACACCTCCAGCTCACTTCCCAGACTTATCCCTTCCTCCTCTCCCCCCATTTCTTATGACAGCCAAAAGATGCAAAGCGACAGTAGAAGATCTTGAAGGCTGACATTCGGCCCTCCTAGAAAAAGGAAAACCATCAGTCCTAGAAGAGAGAGAGGAGAAAATATAAAGACAATTATTAATCATTAAACAATTACAAAGAATACACTCCTAGAGCTTATCAGGATACTTGGTACAAAATGCTTTGATCAACTTAGGGGCTTTAACATCGGTTTCATTAACCCATTCGGCTTGTGAAGAAGAGAAATGTTTCCAGGCTACAAGATACTGGAGCCGACCCCTCCATTTGCGAGAGCCCAGAATTTCTTTAACTTCAAAATGTTGTTCACCTTCAATCAGTATTGGTATGGGAGGGTCAGCCTGGATGGGTCTTAAATCAGAAGTATGTTCAGGTTTTAACAAACTAACAGGGAACACCTGATGAATTAGTCAAAGAGTTTTCGGTAAGTTCAGCTGGACTGTTACAGGATTTATAATCCGTTCAATCGTGAAAGGTTGTCATAGCTGGGAGTGGCACTGGGGATAAGCTCCCATTGCTTATAAAATGCTCCCAATGGCGTGCGGCTCAAATAGCCTCTGACAACAAGTCCAACTCCTAGCCTGCGCGTGGCGAAACTGCTTCTACTGATAGGAAAAGGGTGAAAGGTGGGTCTCTGGCGCCTGAAAACCAGATGCTTCGGGCAGACGGGGCTCATCAACCTTGTAAGGTAGTCCATCTAGGGGAAGGAAAACCCTGATTACAAACCTCCGCTGCCTTGTGGATCACCTGCACACGGGAAAGTCTAAGGGAGTAAATCCTGAAAGAAAATCCGGAGTGGAGCCCCGTAGGCGGTTGATCTCTGCACTGCAAGGTCTTCCGGCAACTCCTGCAGCCAAGCAGGCACCAACTGTATCGGCATGCCTTTCCGTTGGATCCCGTCAGCAAGGTTAGAGAGGGGGGTCCTGGAGACTGGGCATTCTCAGGTCCTCCATATATTCTGCCCAGGCTCGCGTCCTGGAGAAGTCACTCCAGTGCTGCACTGCGGCAGCTCAACACGGGGAGACAGCAGATACTGGTTAAAAGTCCAAGCATATTGGCGTCAGCTTGGACGCCTTGGGCTGTCTCCTGTCGGTGGGAGGAATTCTAGGATTCCACTGGCCAGCTACCGCCCGCCTCAAGCTGGGCAGCCCCCACTCAATAAGGTGCTGGCCCGCCACGGTCCGCCTACTTCAGTGGGTGCCTGGAGTGTAGGCCAAAAGCCGAAAAATGGACTGTATACTTTGCACCAATGATTACGAATACTAAGAAATCAAAGCCGCCAGTGCTGAAACTGGCAACATGGAATGTGAGAACGATGTGTCCTGGCCTATCTTCCGACCTCCAAAAGATTGATGATTTCAGAAAAACCGCTATCCTCAATCGTGAATTAAAGCAATTAAAGGTTGACATAGCCGCACTGCAGGAGACATGACTCCCTGGTGTCGGCAGTATAAAGGAAAGAGATTACACCTTCTTTTGGCATGGGCAGGAACCACATGAGCACAGGCTCTATGGAGTTGGATTTGCTGTCTGGAACTCCCTCATAGAAGCTATAGAAGCACCATCCTCAGGCACACCACGAATCCTGTCACTCCGCCTCAACACCTCATCCGGACCGACAAACATCCTGAGCGTCGATGCCCCAACGCTCTGTTCTGCAGTAGAGGCAAAGGACCTGTTCTACAGGGAACTTGAGACGATGATACGGCAGATCCCTGTAGAGAAGCACCTGTTTCTACTGGGTGACTTCAATGCCCGGGTGGGAGCAGACCACACCTCCTGGCCCCTTTCTTTGGGCCACTTCGGTGTCGGCAAGTTGAATGACAATGGCCAGCGTCTACTCGAGCTCTGCTCTTATAACGACCTCTGTGTCACCAACACCTTCTTCCCGACTAAGCCCCACCATAGGGTGTTGTGGAGACATCCCAGGTCTCGCGATTGGCATCAACTAGACCACATCATCACTCGAAGATCGCTTCTGAATCAAGTGCTTGTTACGCGCAGCTTCCACAGTGCCGACTGTGACACAGACCATTCTCTGGTCGCCAGCAAGATATGCCTCCTCCCCAAACGTGTTTACCGATTGAAGCAGAAGCCCCGGCCTCGCATCAATACAATCGGAACCACTATACCTGAGCTACGTGAATGCTTTGCCAGAACCATCAACGATGCCCTGGAAGACTGTCGAACAGATAGTGCCACGTTGAGGTGGAACCACATCCGTGAGGCTATGTTCCAGACTGCTCTCGATACTTTTGGCAGAAAACAAAGGAAACAAGAAGACTGGTTTGAGGCAGGAGCCACTGTGATCGAACCCGTCATAGCTGTGAAGCGTGATGCCCTCCTTGCCTACAAGAGAGACCCATCTACTAAGACACTCGCAGCACTCCGTGCTGCTCGTAGCGATGCACAAAGGGTTGCTAGGCGCTGTGCAAATGATTACTGGCTTGATCTCTGCCAGAACATCCAGCTTTCTGCTGATCTGGGAAATGTGCGTGGAATGTATGAAGGAATGAAAAAGGCTTACGGTCCAAGCGCAATCAAGATCGCCCCACTCAAGTCAGTGGAAGGCCTAGTCATCACTGACCGCAGCAAACAGATGGAAAGGTGGGCTGAGCACTACCAGGAATTTTACTCGAGAAAGACCACTGTCACCGACTCAGCACTTGAGAAAACCTGAGTACTTCCCAGAATGGACGAGCTGGACGCCCAACCCACAATGGAAGAGCTTAGTAAAGCCATCGATTCCCTAGCCAACGGCAAGGCCGCAGGCAGTGACAACATCCCACCTGAAGTAGTGAAGATGGCAAAAGATAGCTCTCTCCTGGAACACCTACATGAACTCTTGCTACAATGCTGGGAGGAAGGAGCTGTACCCAAAGACATGCGTGACACCAAGATTATCACGCTGTACAAAAACAAAGGAGAAAGAAGTGACTGTAACAACTACCATGGTATATCGCTGCTAAGCACTGTCGGTAAAGCCTACGCACGTGTTCTTCTCAACAGGCTGCAAATTCTCACTAATCATGTCTACCCAGAGGCACAGTGTGACTTTAGAGCCACCAGATCGACCATCGACATGGTTTTCTCCATAAGACAACTCCAGGAGAAATGCCGTGAGCAGAGACAGCCGCTTTATCTCGCCTTCATAGACCTAACCAAGACCTTCGACTTGGTCAGTCGAGATGTGTTAGGGATAACATTGTTTACCCTAACTGGTTTAGGTAAAATAATAACTATGAATCATAGTTTTGTATGTTAAAGTGTCTGCAACTTTAACTGTGGGATAGTAATTAAGGGAGTGGTTGTGAAAGCACTTTAAAAGAAGCAAGACTACAGCTTGCTGTCTCTCTGGCTTTGATGATCCCTGATTACTGCTTGGAATCAAGACTGCATTGCTCGAACGGGAGAGAGAACAAAGGACTAATTTGTAACTGAACTGACATAGGATATTCTACATGGACTTTGCTAACTGAATATCCCTGAATGGACTGACTAAATGATACATGACTATTGGACTGTTATTTTGACTATGCTATGAACTTATAATGGAATAAACTATATTCTTGATAGCACAAGCGTATCTGTTATTTTTACTGTATGTTAATAAACATACAAGCTTAGCTCACTCATTTATCTGTGTGCCTATCTGACTAACGCTGCACATTCTGTTTAGCTTGTCTCCCTAACCCTGGTTGGGGAACCCAGGCTTAACACTGGTTATGGGCCCAGAGGCTGCAAAGTCAGTTTAACTAGGATAAAACAGATTTATGTAAAAAGTGAGAGTTTGTGTTGTTATACATTACAGTAAACAGACAGCTGTGTTTTATTTAGTTTTATATCCATATAAGAAAACACGGCACAAGTCAATCTACAAAGTTTGTCTCTTATATCCAAGCTGGATGGAACAAACTATGTATCATGGTCTACAAAATGTAGTCTACTTCTACGAAGAGAAGGTCTGTGGAACATAATTGAAAATCCACCAAACGTAGAAGAATGGGATCCAGAGGATGAGGAAGACAGACTAAAGATAGAAGAATTTATGCATAAAAATCAACAAGCCATTTGCATAATTGGGTTAACCTTAACTGATCAACAGCTTGTTTATATCCACAGAGAGAAAATGGCTGTTGGGTGTTGGCAGAAGCTGAAGAGGATTTATGTTCGAGATAATGTTGGTGCTCACATAAATCTAACACGGAAGCTTTTCAGGACGCATCTCCAAACAAATGGTGATATGCTGAGTCATTTGAAAACTATGCAAAGCATTTTTCAAGAACTGCACGAGAAAGAGCTTATTTTCTCTGAACTACACCAAGTTTACATAATTCTATCTTCCCTTGATGAAAGTTATGATAATTACGTAACTTCACTTGAAATTTTGCCAAAGGAAAGTTTAACTTTAACTGATATAACTGGCAGATTGATCGAAGAGGCCAGAAGAAGGCTTGAAAGAGATGAATTAAGGAGGGAGCAACCTCAAAAAGAAGATAATGAATCTCCTACTGCATACGCAATTAAAAAGTGTTTTAATTGTGGAGGAAGAGGACATTTGGCAAGATTTTGTAAAAAGACAAAGCACCAGCACGCTGGCCAGAATACTAAAAATCATCAAAAAATAAATAAAAATTTAGAGTTAGCCATGTATACTAACGGAGCTGTAAAAAATAATTTATGGGTGGTTGACAGCGGAGCATCATTCTGTTTAGCTTGTCTCCCTAACCCTGGTTGGGGAACCCAGGCTTAACAAGATGGACTGTTTGCCCTCCTCCAGCGCATTGGATGCCCCCCCAAGCTTCTGAGAATGATCATGTCTTTTCATGATGACATGAATGGGACTGTCCAATTTGGTGGGTCATGCTCTGAACCCTTCCCAATCAAAAACGGTGTCAAACAGGGATGCGTTCTCTCCCTTACACTCTTTGGAATATTCTTCTCCTTACTCCTCTCATATGCATTTGACGAGTCTGATGACGGCGTATTCATACGCACCAGGAGCAACGGTGGATTATTCAACATCGCGCGTCTGCGAGCCAAAACGAAAGTTACGAAAGATCTCATCAGAGAATTACTTTTTGCAGATGATGCCGCCCTTGCTGCGCACTCAGAGGAGGCCCTGCAGCGACTTATTGACCACTTTGCAGCTGCATGCAACAAGTTTGGACTAACCATCAGTCTGAAGAAAACAGAGGTTATGTGCCAGGATGTCAGTGGTGCTCCAAGCATCTCCATTGGCAAACACACTCTCATGATGGTAGACAAATTCACCTATCTCGGTTCTACACTTGTGAACAACCTCTCTCTTGACTCTGATTTGAATGCTAGGATTGGCAAGGCAGCAGCAGCAATGGCCCGCCTGAAAAAAAGAGTGTGGGACAATGTTATGCTGACTACCAACACAAAGATGCAAGTCTATCGGACAGTTGTTTTGAGTACCCTCCTCTATGGCAGTGAAGCATGGACACTCTACTCTCATCAGGAGCGCAGGCTGAATGCCTTTCACCTTCGTTGCCTCCGCAGACTCCTTCGTATCACCTGGCAAGATCATATAACCAACGATGATGTCCTGGCCATGGCAGGGTTGCCAAGTATGTATGCCTTGCTGACAGCAAGACGCCTGTGTTGGTTGGGCCATGTCATCTGCATGGACGATGACTGTATACCTAAAAGCATGCTTTTTGGAGAGCTTGCCACCGGCACAAGACGTATTGGACACCCAGCTCTCCGCTACAAGGACGTCTGCAAGCGAGATCTTAAAGCTGGCAAATTCAACCCCTCTCAGCTCGAGACCATGGCCTCAAATCGCCAAGGTTGGTGAACAGCCAGCAGGAACATCATCAAGGCAGCTGAGGAAAGAAGAAATATCCGATGGCGAGAAAAACGGTCACACAGAATGCAAAGGACGAGAGCGGTTCCACCACAGACTCAGCACATTTCATGTCCATTTCCATGACGCGAATTTTCCATGATCTCCCGAGATCGACGGAGCCAACAATCATGTTTTAACAAACTAACAGGGAACACTGGATGAATTAGTCAAAGAGTTTTCGGTAAGTTCAGCTGGACTGTTACAGGATTTATAATCCGTTAAATCGTGAAAGGACCAACATATTTCGGACCAAGCTTCTTTGACTTTTGAGTGGTTTGAAGGTATCTGGTGGACAGAAAAACTTTGTCGCCTACTTTATATTATTTCTGTGGAGATCTTTTCTTGTCTGCAAACTTCTTATGAGCTTGATGGGCCTCATTTAATACTTTGCATGTTAAGTTGGAGTTGAGTTATCCATTCATCCAACGAATGGATGTTAGGCCTTTCACAAGGAAGTTCAGGTATGGGTACAAAATCTTGTCCTGAAGCTACTTTAAATGGAGTAAATCCAGTACTACTATGTACAGAGTTGTTATATGCCACTCGGCAAATGGTAGTAAGTCAGACCAGTTATCTTGTTGATAATTTATATAACATCTAAGATACTGTTCTAACACTGCGTTAGTCCTCTCACAGACCCCATTGGTTTGGGGGTGGTGGGCAGAGCTTAAGCCCTAGGTGGAGTCTATCAACTTCAGGAACTCTTTCCAAAAATTTGAGGTAAATTGGATCCCTCTGTCAGAGATTCCGGAATGCCATGTAACCTATAGATATGTGAAATAAACAGTTTAGCCAGCGTCTTAGTAGATGGAATCTTGGAACAAGGTATGCAATGTACTTGTTTGGAAAACAAATCGGTTACTACCCAGATAACCATGTTTCCACTGCTTTCGGGTAATTCTACTATAAAGTCCATAGAGATTTCCTTCCAGGGGGCTGCTGGTCTAACTACATTTTGTAACAACCTACTGGCTTACCAGGAGGTCTCTTTGCCGAAGCACAAATTGGACAGCTAGCTACATAAGCTTCAATGTCCTTCTTTAAAGTAGGCCACCAGAATTGCCGCTTAACCAGGTGTAAGGTTTTCACAAATCCAAAGTGATCAGCTGCTTTAGAATCATGAGCTTGTTGTAGTATTTGGACCCTCAGCACCTGTGGCACATACAACTTGGTCCCCATCCAAGCCAAACCATCTCTAACTGTATAGTCATTTGAATGAGCCAGGAACCAATCATCCAGTTTTAAAGCTTATTTTAGTTGTTCGATTAGGTCATTCGATAAATCAACTTCTTGTTTCTTCTTTTGGGCTCTGGTGATCACTGGGGTGGCTAGATGTTTGGTCAAAACAATTGGACTTATCACCTCCTGGTGCATACTATTATATTGGGGTCATCTAGAGAGAGCATCCACCATGAAGTTCTTCCCCCCTGGAATGTACTTCAGTGAGAAATTGAACCGCTTGAAATACTGGGCCCAGCGAATTTGTTTAGGGGACAGCTTCCGACGCGTTTTTAAGGCTTCCAAATTTTTATGATCAGTCCATACCTCAAATGGATGTGTTGCTCCTTCCAGGAAATGTCTCCAGGTCAGTAAGGCCCAACGAACTGCAAAAGCTTCTTTTTCCCAGACAGCCCACCTTCTCTCAGTTTCAAACAGTTTATGGGAGGTATATGCACAAGGCTGTAAGGTCCCTTTCTCGTTGATTTGAAGTAATACCGCTTCAATAGCCACATCACTTGCATCGGCTTGAATCACGAAAGGAGTGTCCATATCCGGGTGCTTCAGCACTGGTTCTGCAGCAAACAGTCGTTTTAGTTTTTCAAAAGCGGCTTGGCACTCCATGGACCACTCCAGCAGCTTTCCTGGCCTTGGCTTCACCTCTCCTTTTATTTTCAAGAGATTTGTGATGGGCATTGCTATCTTAGCAAACGTCGGGATGAATTGCGGGTAAAAATTTGCAAATCCCAAAAAGTTTTGAAGTTGTTTTCTGGTGCGTGGTGGAGCCCATTCCAGAATGGCATGCACCTTCTCTGGATCCATCTCTATGCCTTCAGATGAAATGCGATATCCCAAATAGTCAATTTTGTCTTGGTGGAATTCACACTTTGACAATTTAGCATACAACTTAGCGGCACACAGTTTCTGTAGAACCGACCGCACTAACTTCACATGTTCATCCAGAGTTTCCGTGTAGATAAGGATATCATCAAGATAAACCAGAAACCCCCTGTATAAATGTTCATGTAACACTTGATTGATCATTTGCATGAATACAGCTGGGGGCCCTTGTAAACCAAAAGGAAGAACGTTGAATTGGAAGCAACCCATCAGGCAGTTAAAAGCGGTCTTCCACTCATCCCCTTCCTTAATACGAATTCGGTAGAATGCTTCTCTCAAATCCAACTTTGTGAAAATCTTCCCCTTGGCTAGGTGGGCCAACATGTCCTTCATCAAAGGAAGGGGGTACATGTTTTCCACGGAAATGGTGTTCAAATTTCTGTAGTCCACCACCAAGCATTTGAAACCATCTTTCTTTTCACGGAACAACACTGGGGCCGCTACCCAGGGCCTAGCAGGTTGAATGAAACCACGTTCCAGATTTTTATCTATAAACAATCTTAGCTCCTCCAATTCCTGTGGTGTCATTGAGTACAACTTCAATTTTGGGAGCTTCACCCCAGGCAAAATTTCAAAAGCACAGTCTGTTGGCCGGTGAGGTGGAAGTTCATCCGAGGCCTTCTCACTGAACACTTCTTTTAAATCCCAATACTCTTTGGCAATTTTCTCCTCCCCTTTCATGTGTTCAGTACCTGTGGAAGCTATTTGAATCGGAATCTGAAGCTTCAGCTGAGATCTCCCCTTTTTTCCCGGTCGCTGCTTGGTGCGTATGTGCAACAACCCCTTTCTCTAATTAACCTGGGGATTCCATTTCCAGAGCCAGGGCAATCCCAGTATTAATGGTTGCTCCATTCCAGGGACCACAATAAAGCGCAGAGTCTCATCATGCTCTCCCATGATCATTTCTATAGGTTCCGTGATAAAACATGCAGGGCAACCTTCAGCCACTGATCCATCTAATTGGCAAAAGGAGATGGGCATCTTCAAAGGTTTTAGTTTTAAGCCCATTTTCTCCACTACTTCCGTGTTGATTATACACCTTGTGCACCCAGAATCTAACAGGGCTAGCATTTCCCCTTCGACCCCTGAATTGGGTACCCTCAACTTTACCGGAATGGTCATAGGGTCCATGCTTGGACTTACCAGGAAGTCGTCTTCTGAGTCGAAATCGTCCTCCTCAGGGGTAACTGGGGTTTCTGATTCCTCTCCTGCAGGAGGGGTGACCTCTGCCATCTCTTTTGACTTTAGTGCTGCTTCGCGAGGCTTCGCTGGGGATTTTTCAGGTTTCTTCTCTTCTTTTGGTGCCCCCTTTGGTTCCAGCTTGAGTTTGAAGTTCACAGCCCGGTGACCTTCCTTCCCGCATCGAAAGCAGGCCGAGGGGTTGGGTCTTGCCGCCACTCCTCCCCTCTGAGGTTTGGGGACCTCTTGAGGATGTGGGGGGGAAGATTTGCTCCACCCAGAACCTCCCCGCCATCTGCTTCGGGTTAAATCAATTTCCATTTCTTCTGCCAACAAGTACCACATCTGCAAATCATTTGGGTCTCTTCTAGCAATGCATCTCTGGTACACATCTTCATTTAAACCATCTTTAAATGCTTCTATCAGGGCTTCCTGGGACCAGCCTCGGATATGACCAGTTAACTGTCTAAATTCTTGGGTGTAGTCAGCCACTGACCTCCACCCCTGATTTATGGTCTTCATCTTAATCCGGGCCTTGCGCTCTGCCAGTGGGTCCTCAAACCTAGCCCCCAGCACAGTCATGAACAGGTTATAATTCATCAACTGGGGAGTATTATCGTTATGCAGGGTCACCATCCACTCTGCAGCTGTTCCCTCCAGAGCTCTGGTAATACATCTCACTTTGGCTGCTTCTAAGGAAAAATCCTCCCAGTAATCTTCCATATAGCTCCAAACTTGGGCTAGGAAAAATCCCAAGGTTTTGGTATCTCCCCCGTATCTTACTTCTAATGGAGGCAGCCTAGGAGCTCTATGCCTTCTAGGAATTACACCCCCCGCTGAGGGCCCTGGGGCTGCTGCTGGCTCAGGTTGATTCATGTGAGAAGGGGCTGCTCTGCTTCTTCTAGCTGGCACTACTCCCCCTTCTCCTTCATACCTTTGTGCAGCTTGGGGTTGTTCAAAGGCTTCATTCAGGAGTTTCCTGGCTTGATCCAGTAAGAGTTCTCTCTATTCCCTCTCTTGCCATGGCTCCTCTTTTCCATGCCGGTGGGTAATTGTGATCCGGGGGGGGTGTCCTTCTCCGGATCTTTCCAGCCAACCCCCACTGACCATCTGGGCTTTACAGCTGGATCCTCTTCCAGATTGAGCTCTGCTAATGATTGGGCTTCCTGTACCAGCAAAGAATTTTGCCCTTCAATGGCTCCCAGGTCTTCCTGATCACTAGTTGAAGATGTTCAGGCCCCCTCGGAAGAAAATTGGGTGTTTTCTCCGGATGGGTTGGTCGAGTGAGATTCAGAATAATGTCAGGCAGTGCTCCATTCAAAATCCAAGAAAGAAATATTTAGACTCTTTAAGTTAGAGAAAAGTTATCTTTTATTGAAAGTGAAGTGGTAGCAACCAGAAAATTCTGAATCTGAGAAATTAGGTGCGTGAATCACATATACAAAGTGAAGTGTTCCCACCCCCAATAGTTCAGAAGAAACTTCAAATTAGAAATTGTGAATATGATTATGTGGGCATTTTCAGGTGATGATGAGGGCTCTGTCCATTGACCTTGGCATACTTTGATAACGGGTTGCAGTTGCGCAGAGAAAAGAAAGCTAAGTGAGAAATAGAAACCTAACTCTATTGTATGCTCCCCTCCCATTTACACAACAGAAAAATGTAACACCTCCAGCTCACTTCCCAGACTTATCCCTTCCTCCCTTCCTCCCATTTCTTATGACAGCTGAAAGATGCAAAGCGATAGTAGAAGGTCTTGAAGGCTGACAGCCCCGAATGAAAATCAAGAAGAATTTTACAAAAAAGTACACATGAAAATAATTGAACTGGACTATGCCAATATAGTTTTGATGGGAGATTTTAATGGAATTGAAGATAATAAACTGGATTACATAGCACAGAAAATAACAAAACAAAACAGAAAGACTCTCCTTAAATCTTTTTTTAAAATGGTTGACGAAATAAACTTAAAAGATACATGGAGAGAAAGAAATGCTAAAACTAAACAATACACTTTCTATTCAAATGGACATTTGTCATGATCCAGAATCGATACGATATGGATGTCAACAGAATTCTTAACTAATATTCAAGAAGTAAATATTGAAAACAAGTACTTGGGCAGACCACAATCCAATGACAATCAAATGGAAAGGACAAAGAAGTTAGATAGACGTTAAACGTCTAGATGGACGTTAAATAATACTATTTTAAAGGAAAAAGACTATACAGTGGATGGAAAAAGAACTGGCCCTTTTCTTTAGAGAAAACAAAAAAGAAGATACATCAATTCAGAATATATGAGATACAATGAAGGCATATGCCAGAGGCTTGATAATAGACTGTACAAGGAAAAGAAATACCACAAAAAGATTAGCCTCTAAGGCATTAGAGGATGAGTATAAAGGACTTAGTTACAGAGGATGAGTTACATTAGAGGATGAGTTACAGAAAATGCCACAGAAAAAGGATATCAAGTTAAAAATGGATATAATTAAACATAAAATGGGTTTAATAGAAAAAGAAGAGCTAGCACAAAAAATTAGAGGTGCTAAACAGAATTACTTTGAAGATGCAAATAAACCAGAAAGATGGTTAGCATATAAATTGAGAAAGGAGAAAGAATCAAGGAAAATTTTGCAACTAATAGATGATCAAGGCTAAGTTTGCTATGGTAGTAGAGAAAAGAAGGAAATCATACGAGACTATTATGAGAAAATATACACACAAGAGAATATTGATGAGGAAAGAGTCAAACTGTACTTAAAGGATGCTAAACTACCCCAGATACCTAGAGAGATTGAAACAATGTTAGAAAGCAATATAACAATGATGGAGTTAACTAAAGCACTCGAGAAGCAAAATAATGGAAAGGCGCCAGGCTCAGATGGACTTCCAGCAGAATTTTATAAAACATTACAAGAATCGTTGAATCTTTAATTTTTAGAAGTTATGAGTGAAGTTATGTTGAAGAAGAGGATACCTAAAACATGGCTAGAAGCTTATATTACACTTATTCCAAAAGAGGAGGCCAATCCATTACAAATTAAGAACTATAGACCTATTTCTTTACTAAATGCAGATTATAAATTTTTTGCTTCAATATTGGCAGAAAGACTTAATAATATTTAAACAGTTTTATTCATACTGATCAAAATGGATCAGGATGAGACAAATCAGCAAAAGAGACAATTTAAAGATAATATGAGAATAATCTTGGACACTGGAATATTATGAAGCCCATCCTGAAAAGCAAATGGCTTTGATATTTCTAGATGCTCAGAAGGCATTTGATAATGTGAACTGGTGATTTATGTTGTTACTGCTGGAACAGATGGGCTTAACTAAATATTTACTCAAGCAATAGAACCAATATATCATAAACAAACAGCAAAAGTAATGATAGATGGAGAATTGACAGACTCTATTGATATAAGAAAAGGAACAAGAAAAGGATGCCCACTGTCACCTTTGTTGTTTGTGTTAACCTTGGAAGTGTTAAACAGAAATGTTAGAGAAGAAAAGGACATAAAAAGGATGAAAATTAAAAAGGAAGAATTTAAATTGCAAGCATTTGCAGATGATTTGGTTTTCATCTTGGAAGATCCATTAGAAACAGCACCAAAATTGATGGAAAAGATAGAGAAATATGGAAAGATGGCTGGTTTGAATATAAATAAAGGCAAGACAAAGATTCTGACAAAGAACATGTTATCAAGACAAAAGGAAGAATTAGCAGACCTATTGAAAACCGAGGTCACGAATAAGATTAAATACTTGGGGATATACTTGACAGCAATATACAGTACATTAAAAGAGAATAACTATATTAAACTTAAGCAGCAGATAGCGTTAGATTTGGCAAAATGGAAAAATTTACAACTGTCACTAATAGGGAGAATATCAACAATCAAGATGAATATATTACACAGAATTTTATATTTGTTTCAAACAATCCCAATCAGGCTTGGAAAATATTATTTTGAAGATTTAAATAAAATCGTGTTGAGATATATATGGCAAGGTAAGAAGGTGAGAATAAAGTTAAAACTTTTGCAAGATGCTAGAATAAGAGGAGGAATTGCCTTGTCTAATTGGGAATTGTACTATCAAGCTATGAAATCGATGTGGGTAAAGGAATGGATAACATTAAGAAATGCTAGATTGTTGACATTAGAAGGATATGATCTGTTGTTGGGGTGGCATGCTTTTCTATGGTATAAAGGAACTAAAACATTGGGGTATTTTAGAAGACATTATATATGGGAGTCTCTGGTTAAACTGGGAGAAGATTAAAAGACAATGTTATTTGAAAATTCCAGTCTGGTTATCGACTATTGAGGCATTTTCTTATCCTATAATGTACAAAAAGGAACAAACAGTTAGATATGGTGAAATATTGAATGAAAAGGGTGAACTTAAATCAATACAAAAATTAGAGGAACAAGGTATAAAGATGAATTTGATGAAATATGATAAATTTGATAAAAATGAAATATGAAAATATGTGCAAATACATTCAAGATATGATAAAGACTCTAAAACAGAAAGTTTCTATGATAAACTGACTGATTTAGATAAGATTTTGACAGGTACTGATGAAAAGGTGATTAAAAAAAATGTATGGATATTTATTAGAAATTAAACTAGAAGAAGAACAAGTTAAAGAAACTATGATTGCTTAAGGCCCTGTCACACTGCCCAACGGATGCAAAACGGACACAACGGATGAGAAAAATGTTCCATCCGTTGTTATCTGCTCTCAGAAGGTGGAAAAATTTGCATAACTGGAGCGGATAACAAGGACGCGGGGAGGACGCAGAGCGGATGGAAAACGGATGCGGAACGGAAGCCCAGCAGATGGAAGCAGATGGCACATCCGCTAGGCTTCCGGGGGACCTCAGCAAAGTGGATGCGGAATTGATACAGTGGATGCAGAGCAGATGCACAGCGGATGCACAGCGGAAGCCCAGCGGATGCCAAGCGTTAATTGTGCATGCGGGGAGGATGCATTGTGTCAGCCCCACAGATATAACGGAAGCAGCTCGGAAGCAGGTCGCTATTCAGAGGAAAGACCTGCTTCCAGACACATTGACTGCCTTGCCTGTCCTGCCTGCATGTCTGCCTTCAAGCCTTGCTGCCAGCCTCCCTGCCAGCCTTGGTGCCTGCCTGCCTGCCAGCCTTGGTTCATACCTGCCTGCCAGCCTTGGTGCCAGCCTTCCTGCCAGCCTTGGTGCTTGCCTGCCTGCAAGCCTGCCTGCCAGCCTTCCTGCCAGCCTTGCTGCCTGCCTGCCTGCCAGCCTTGGTGCCTGCCTGTCTGCCAGCCTTCCTGCCAGCCTTGGTGCCTGCCTCCCTGCCAGCCTTCCTGCCAGCCTTGGTTCCTGCCTGCCTCCCTGCCAGCCTTCCTGCCAGCCTTGGTTTCTGCCAGCCTCCCTGCCAGCCAGCAACCCCACAACCATGCGGAAGCACAGCAAGCCTCAGCCATCTGCTGCCAGCCCTGGCAAGAGGGACAGGACTACCATCGTGCCCCCTGGCCCTCAATCTGGTTCTGCTGGGGCTTCTGCAGCACGGGCTCGCTCTTCTGGGGCTGGGACTTCTGCTGCTTCTGCTTCTGGAGGAGCTGATGACAAGCACTCCAGCACCAGCCACCTCCACAGCACCTGGACCCTTCACCCCTGAGACTGAGCGACCAAGAGGAGTGCCAGAGACTCATTTTTGTTTTATAGCTTCTTGTTAGTAAAGTCTATTTTTGATTCATACACTTGCTTCGTTTCTTTTTTTTAATAAAGTCTTGGTGGAAACTTTTAGAAATGGTTTAAGCCTTTGCATGCTTGTGGAATGGGTTAAGATAGCAGTGGGATGGGCAGGGATACCTTTGGGATGGGTAATAGCTGTGGGATAGATAAACCTCCAGTACAAGCATAGTGGGACTGTATGGTCCACCCTCCCAGGTGCCACACCTTTGGCCCTTTATTATCAATAACAATGTAAGCATTGATCCACACATTTCAACATAAACACAACTCTTTATTAAATGCCCTGTTCATTGTAGGCCCACCCAACATACATGGCCCAATCTCATCAGTGTGATGAGACAGGCTGAAGGAAGTATCCATTAAGCATCTATCATCCTGTCTTGCCACTCCACTGTTCCAGCTGGGGAGTTGCACCAGTGTTTCAGGAGGTTGCGCTGCTTCTTCCCTTCACGTGAGGCTCTGTTGGGGCCTTGCACATCCTCAGTGTCTATCAGGTTTCGCCCTTGCCTCCATTCCCCAGGCTCCACGTCCCCATTGCCTTGTTGGAGGTCCACGAGCCTGTTCTGCAAGACTGGGTAGCGGGTGCGCATGAGATTGTGCAGGATGCAGCAAGCTTCCATGATCCTCCTCATGGTCTCTGGGTGATGCTGCATGGTGGTGAGAAGTACCTGGAACCTGTTGGCCAGGATGCCAAAGGCGTTCTCCACCACCCGCCTTGCCCTGGACAGCCTGTAGTTGAAGATCCTCTCTTCATGGGTGAGGTATTTGGAGGTGTAGGGCTTCATGAGGTAGGTTGTGAGGGAGAAGACGTCATTCCCCACAATGAAGTAGGACACATCTTGTGTGTCGTTGGGCAGGGGGTCTGGATCTGGGAAGCCCACGATGAGGTTGCGTTCCAGCTCCTCCTTGAGGTGACTGGCGTTGTATACCTGGGCATCTGAAGATGAGCCGTTGCCTGAAGCATTGATGTACATGAACGTGTAGTCAGCATCGACCATGGCGAAGAGGATGATGCTGAAGAAGCCCTTGTAATTGAAATAAGTGGACCCCGACTTGGCTGGAGCTTTGCAGGCCACGTGCTTGCCATCTATGGCTCAAACGGTGTGGGGGAAGTTCTACTTCTGATACCACTGCTCTGCAACTTTCTTCCATCCTTCTTCAGTGGAGGGGCACTGAAGGAGCTCCTCCTTGTATTCTTTGATGATGGCCTGCACCACTTCTCTGACCACAATGCTGATGATGTTGTGTGGCACCCTCCAGCCGTACTGCATGCTCCTGTAGGTGGTCCCTGAGGCCAGGTGGCACAGAGTCAGTGCCACCTGGAGCCCAGGTTCCAGGCTGGGCAGAAGTTGGTGTTTGCCTTGGTCAACCTGGGTGTCAGCCGCTGCACAACTTCGTCAAACATGGCTGGAGGCATCCTCATGAAGTTCTGGAATGCCCGAGTGTCTTCATTCCTGAGCTCCACCATCAGCTTGTTGTACAGTCAGTCCTCTGCTCTTCTGGCTAACCATCTTTGGACCCAGACTTTTTTTGGGTGCCTCCTTTTCTTCCCGTAGTAGAGTTCGCAGAGACTGTAGATGGTTTCGCAGTGTTGCAGAAGGATGTTGGCTGCCAAAAGGATTTTGTCGCAATCCACGATGGACATGACTGGATGCTGTGGAAGAGGAAGAGTCAGATGAACGCTGCAGAGGTCTGCACAGCTGGACTGCTGGGCTGAAAGTGAGATGCAGACGAGTTGCTCCCCCTTTTTATAGGCAGTATAGGTTCCCTTTGCATCCTCTAGGCATCCTCTAGGTATCCTCTAGGCATCCTCTAGGCAATCCTCTAGGCATCCTTAATATCCGAGATAGGTCCCCTCTGCGGATGTTTTTTCTGTTTTACATGCTTTGTTTCCGTGCTGCATCCGCTAGGCATCCGTTCTGCATCCGTTCTGCATCCGTTCTGCTTCCTCCCTGCGTCCGAGCAGATGCGAGATGCGCAGATGCGCAGCGGATGCCTAGCGGATATAGCGGATGTGTAACGGATGCAGAACGGATGCGTAGCGGATGCAGAATGGACAAATTGGATACATTTTCTGTGCAAAAGTTTTGAGCAGCTCAAAACTTTCTGAGTGGATGAAACGTCCATAATCGGATGCTGGATGGATAGAGAGGAAGCAAAACGGAGGCAGTGAGTACAGAACAGATACATCGCGTTAACCAACAGATGGCAAGCTTTTTTGTCTGTTTTACATCCTCTTTGCATCCGTTGGTGCAGTGTGATAGGGGCTTTAGGGGAAGAATTTTTATCTAGAGAAATGGCAAAAATTGTGGTCTCAAAATTATAAAATGACAATATCACCAGCATATAAAGAAAATTTGTATAAGTTGTTTTACAGGTGGCATTTCCCCCCGACAAGAATAGCAAGAATGTTCAAGAACAATCTGAAAATGTTGGAAATTTCATCAGATACCTGGCTCATATTACCATATGTGGTGAACTTGTGCAAATGCCAAAATATATTGGACTAAAATCCACACGTGGTTGGAAAAAATGACAAAAAAGCACATAGATTTGAAACCAGAGATATTTTTATTGGGAATTCTACTTGAAATATATTGTAAAGAATTGAAATACCTGATTGTAAATGTATTAACAGTGGCTAGGATTGTATTTGCTAAAAATCAGAAGAATGAGAAAATACCATTACGGGAGGAAATCATTGAGAAAATGTTGGAATGTACTGAAATGAGTAGATTGACATTTGAAATCAGAGAACAAGATGATAAACAATTTTATAAAATTTGGGATCTATTCTATCAATGGTTAGAAAATAAAACATGGTAATGAAATATGTAGATTCTTAGAAAATAATAAATATATAAAGATGTATTCTTTTATTATTACATCTACAAAATGATTGTAGGATAGATTTGAGATTATAATATGAATTGTCACAAAACAATTTAAGTAAAATATGATTATTTCGTAAAACATGAATGAATGAAAGTTTTGTCAAATGCTTGATTAACAATGATATTAATGTATTTAATACTTGATTGAAAATATGAGAATATATACAATGTAATTGTAATTGAAGACTGCGAAATGGAAGCACAAAATAATTTGTAAACCAACTGGCACACTATATGTACATATGTGGAAGATGGCTTGGTGATTTATGTTTTGTTTGTTTATGTTCGTCTTAAAAAACCAATATTTTTTTTTTAAATTGACTTATAGAAAGAATTGTAACTAATTTGAAGAAAAGATTGATGGATTGCAAACATTTAAAAACAGGCTGCCAATTTAAAGACAATGATCAATTAAAATTTCTAAATTATTTGGAGTCACATTATTGGAACACTGAAGAAATGGTGGTTCCATGGAGAGCAGCTAAAGAACAATTGGTTGCATTTGGTGAAATTTTCAGTTATGAAATTTGTATTAATGATTATCGTGATTTCATAGAAAATGTATTAAAAGATCCAGAAAAATATACAATTCCTTGCAACATTAAAAAGGCTAGAGATATTACTAAAACTATTGCAGTCAGTTCAGCAGAGGCAGAAAGGGGCTTCTCGCAGATGAACATAATATGTAATTGCCTTACAGTTTCCAATATTACAAACCTCCTGACCATCAGTCCAATTGGCTTACCTCTGCAAGAATGGAACCCTGTTCTTATAGTAAAGTGGTTACAGGCACATCACACAGCTGATGATGCTCATGTTATACACAAGAAAACTGTAACTCGGGACGATAATAGAAAAGCAATTTGGCAGTACTTTAAATAAGTTTTATTGTTTTTTGTAAAGTTTAGTTAAGTAATAATAGTTTTTGATTAATATTTTAAAATGTTGTAACAATATAGTTTTGTGGGTTTTTTATTTAAGTATTAAAGAAATGACATAATAAACTACCTTTTGTTTTGGTATATCTTTTTTTAATATTTAGTCATTAGGGCAAAGAAGTGATGTTGAGTTGGTCTTGCACAGCCCTCGTCCAGCCCTCCTCATAGCTGCCTAGGCCTTGCCTTGCCCTCCCCATAGCTCCTCGTAGTTGCCCAGGCTTCACCTTGCCCTCCTTGTAGCTGCCTGAGCTTCGCCATGCCCTCCTTGTGGCTGCCTGAGCCTTGCCTTCCCCTCCCCTCCCCATCGCTCCTCATAGCTGCCAGGGGCTCACCCAGCCCTCCCGATAGCTGCCTGAGCCCCACCTTGCCCTCCTTGTAGTTGCCAGAGCCTCGCCTTTCCTTCACCATTGATCCTCATAGCTGCCCAAGCCTCGCCTTGCCCTCCCTGTCGCTCCTTGTAGCTGCCTGGTCCTCGCCCAGCCCTACTCGCAGCTGCTCGGGTATTGCCCTGACCTCTCTAGGGCTCCCCAGGTTCCCAGGTCTTGGACAGTGGCAAAAAACAGAAAGCCTCAGTCACAAGACTGTGTGGGATGTTGTAACTGGTCATAAGCGTGTATGCATGTGCGTGTCTGTGCACGCATTGCTGGCAAAACACCAAAAACAGATAAAGTAGGTCTCTGGAAGTCAGTTGTAAATTAGAACATTTACTAAACAACTTATCATTAAGCAAGGACCACTTATATTTGGTTTGCCAATCACATGGCCACTTGGCCACTCCCATCCCATTCACATGACCACCTAGCCATGCCTACCCCAGTCACATAACCACCTAGCCACACCCACCCATCACATGACCACTAAGCCACACCCACAAAATAGACTATGCCCACAGAACCAGTTAAGAAATTTGAATCTCACCCCTGCATAAAACTATTCAACACTAACCAACAATGCTACTGTCCTTCAAAGCAACCTTTTTTTTTGAACATTTTATTTGGGTTTTCATAAAAAAACCCATAATACAAATAAAACATCTTTTTTTGAAAATGGCATGGTCCCGGGTTACACTTCTTCATACAGACACAAACTCAATTTCATGCTCACTTTTATGTTCTATTCCATATCTTATTACTGTTTTACATTTTCTTTAATTATCTCATATCAATTCAAATCATTATCTTTATACTTTTGTCTGTCCTGTTTCAATTTCATATTTTCTTTTCTCATTAAACAAATTTTCTCCTGTAATTACTAATTGGAGTATGACATCTTTATATCTTTTAATTTTATCCACTCAACTCTTATTTAAGCTTCAATATATACCTTGAGATTATAACATTCAATATAATACATAACTTCCAATTGAATTCTGCTTGGTACATTCTTAAAATACACACTATATTCTTAAAAAGTGATTATGAATATATGTAATTAAAACACTCATTCCATTCCAATTCAATTCTGCCATTAATATTCATTAAAGTCTTAACATCTTTAACATTACTTTTCAATTAAATATCATACTTCCTTGGGAACGCTTATAAGCTTTCTGTAATTATATTTTATAAAACATTAAATAATTTAAATGTTCCCATCCTTTCCTAATTCAATTCTCTAATTCATTTTATTTCATTTATTTATTAACAAACATTTCACTAGATTACAATAACTATTTTATCCATCATTTTAATCATACATTGTTTCATAGTTTCTAAAATTATTTCTATTTCTAATATAACAATACCATCTTATGTACCTTTACAGAATGCCTTTTTCAATTAAATTTTCACCCATTATCTCTAAATAGGCCCTGTTTCTCCATATTTTGTTTCTGTCCTTTATAATTTCTTTTCATTTCCTTCTTCCCTCTCTTCTTCTTCTTCTTCCCCTTTTTACCCCCTTGTCTCTTTAGTTCTAATTCTCTCTTCTGTATTCCTCTCTTCTGTTGCTTTCTAATATTATACTTATTTTTCAAATTATTATTCCTTTTCTTGGTTGTTTTTTCAAATCTTAAACTTTTCATTCTCTTTCCCCCCTTTCCTTTTTTTCCCCCACCTAAGGTTACTTGTTCATAAAAGATGGCTTCTTCTTTGTCCCAGTCTTCTTGTTCTACAGGCATTTTTTGTTGTTTCTCATAATTCAAGATCTCCATTTCTAAGAATTGAAATATGAAGCCAAAAGAACCTCTCCCTTCTTGTGCATCTTCTTTGTACTTTTTAAGTTCCATTTTCAGTTCATCTAAAAGTAGTGCCATTTTAAAACACTTTTAAACAACCACCCAATTGATTTTAGTCATTCAAATGCAATAACCAAAATTCCAGAGATCACCAAATAATTCAAATATTCCCAAGCTGTTTCTTCTTGCTTCTTTTTTTCCACTTTCTCTTCCTGGGGTTCTATTTTGTAGCCAAGTTTCAGTTAAAATGTATCTTTTAGAAGTCTTGTTGAGGTTTTACTGTAAATTCCTTTTAATTCCAGGCAGTGTCCTCCCTTTTTTCCAGATCTTGCCCTTTTATTCTTTTTCTCTCCTTTCCTGCTTTTAAAAGGTTTTAAGTATCCAGAAATCTTTATTATCCCTTTGACATTTTATTTTCAGCTGAAATGCCTACTGATGTCAAAGTGGATTTTTTTCCCAATTTCTTATTTCAATCTCTTAGCTGTCAGTGTAGGGAAAAGGAGAGAAGAAAAAAAATCATTTATGAAGACATTGAAGAGTACTGGGCCTAAGACAGAACCTTATGGTACCCCCACTGCTAATTTCCCTCTATGTAGATGTAGAGCCATTAAAGACTACTTGTTGAGTATGGTTTGTCAGGCAGTTATGAATCCATCTGGTGGTGATGCTATCTATCCCACTTTTTTCTAGCTTTCCAAGAAGTAAGTTTTGGTTACTTTGTCGAATGCCTTGCTGAAGTCTAAGTATATTATATCCACAGTATTTTTCAGATCTACTAATTTAATCACTATGTTGAAGAATGAAATAAGATTGGTTTGGCATGATCTGTTTTTAATAAACCCATGCAGACTGTTAGTTATTACTAAAGATGTGGTGCAGTGGTTCTGAGATGACATTTGCCAGCTCCTTTAGAACTCTGGAATGTAATCTGTCAGGTCCCGGTGATTTGTATTCATCAAGATTAGACAGGTGGTGTTTTTTTTTTGCTTAATTTAACTTTTGTTTCTAGTATGTCTTTTACAGTTATGTTTTTGGTAGTTTGGGCTATAGTTTCTTTTTGCATGAAAACCTATGCAAAGAATGAGTTAAGCAGATGTGCTTTCTCTCTGTTGCCTGCTACTTCCTTGCCATCTTCTCTTTTTAGTGGACTCATTGTTTCCTTGATTTTTTTCTTGTTATTTATATCTTGGAAGAAACTTTTTTTTATCTTTGACTTTTGTTCATTCATATCTTTATTCATTCTGAACCTTTGATTTCCTGACTTCATCTTTGCAGATTCTGGCTATCTACTGATATTTTGCCTTAGTTGTGTGTCCCTCTTTCCATTTTTTGTATTTGTCCTTTTTTGTCTTTCAATTTGTCAGAGAGATCTTTGTGCAATCATGCTGGATTCTTCTTGGATTTCTTGTTTTTCTTTCTCAGTGACATTATGCTGGTCTGGGCTTTTATGATTGTACTTTACAGAGTTCCCCAAGATTCTTGAGTTGTTTTTCCCATTAGAATTTTCATCCAAGGAATCTTTCCCAAGTTCTTTCTGAGTTTATTAAAATTGGCTTTTAAAAAGCTACACTCTGATATCTTTATGTCCTTTTGCTTGTGATTGTGTTATGTTGAATTTGAGTATGACATAGTCACTGTCACCCAAGGTTCCTGTAGTTTCAACTCCCTCTATCACCTCTTCTCTGTTTGTAAGAATTAAATCCAGTATGGATGTCCCTCTAGTTTCCTCCTCTCCCTTTTGAACAACAAAGTTGTCAGCTAAGTTGGTTAGGAACTTATTTGATATCTTACTTGGTGCAGAATTAGTTTTCCAATTGATGTCAGTCAGGATAATTGAAATCCCACATAACCAGGGGTGGGATTCAATTTTTTTAACAACCAGTTCTGTGGTTGTGATTAAGTGAGCATGGCCATGTAACTGTGTGGGCATGGCTTCTTTTTTTCCAGCAACACCCCTCCTGTTTTTGTGCCTCCTGGGCCTCAGGCAAGCCTCTTTGGGGGCATTTTTGCTTCCAGAAGGCTTCCCTGGGGCCCAGGAAGGAAAAAAAATGGAGCATGGGAGGAGCATGCAGCACCCCCCTACACTGCATGACCGCAGTCAGTGATGTTGAGCATGTGCGATAAGGACTGACTGGGAGGGGAGGGGTGGGTGGAGGAGGGGTGGCCAGCCAGAGGCATAATTTATCGGTTCTCCGAACTGGGCAGAATCATAACAACCAGTTCCATAGAAATGGTCCGAACCGGTAGAATTCCATCCCTGCCCATAACTATTGTAGTTTGTTTCCTGTATATATATGTTAATTGGGTAGCAAACAGACATCTATTTTTTCTGCTTGATTGGGTGGCCTATAGTATACACCTATGGCTATGTCATTCTTTTTTTTTCTTTTAAATTGACCCACATGCATTCTAGGAGGTTTTTGTCTTTGGTTTCATGCATTTCTGTAGCAATGTAGTGATTGTTTAAATATAGTGCAATTCCACCTCTTCTTTTATGGGGTCTGGGCTTTTTTTGAAGAGTTTGTATGTATAAAGACAGATTATCCAGCAATCAAACATTCAATCAGGGGCTATAAAAGAAAGTCCTTAAGTTGCTAGGTCTGCAATATGCAACAAAGATTTCAGTTTTGTGGGGAAAATCTTGTAATTCTTCAAATGTTGTAGTACTAGTAGAAATACTATTGGTTTTATATTTGTTTTCCTATGCTGCTACTAATACAATGGAAGTGGTTTTCCATTACCTCCTTCCTATGGATAAGAAAATAACTACTAGTTTTCATCCCTCTCTTTTGTTTTTCAAAGGGAGTATGCAGCCTTTGCTATAAACTATGGCTTAATTGGAGCATAGGACTGGCCTTAGGAAACTTTTAAGTCTTTAATCATTGTGTGAATGTGAAGTCTGTCTGTTGGAGTCTAAATGCTGTGGCATTTTTCTCAGAATTATGTGAAATATGGAAATAGATGGAAGTGGATGAGAAATAAGAGGGATTGATTCCGTCTCACCAGAGTATTGCTATAATACAAGTTTCTGAGTTGTTTTTTTTAATTTTTTGACATGATCATCATCTTGCAATCTGTCTTGTCCTTATTTGTTTCTATATGCTTACAAATCCTCTGTTTCATTTTCTTTTTCAGGATTTTCCCAGATATTGATGTCAAGCTCATTGGCCTATAACTTCCAAGATCTATTTTCCTTTTTTTGTAGTTTGGAACCAGTTCTTTCTGTCCTCTGGTATTTCTCCTGAACTTTGAAAGATTACATTTGGAAAGATTACATAATTTGAGGTTGTTTACCAGTTCCTTCTGAACCCTGGGATGTAAACTTTCTGGTCCAGGTGATTTGTACTCAGTGAGGGTGGTTAGGTATTCTCTTATGAATTCCTTGTGTTAGGAATGTAAGTCACCTAATAGTTGGATTGGAAAATATATAAACCAGGATAGATTTTTTAATACTGTCTCTTTAAGGGAATGCTAAAATTGTAATTGGGTGTGGTTACTCAGGATGGAGTCAGAAACCTGGATTGTCCTGTTCTGTTGTTCTGGAGAGTGTTGCCATTCCTGTTGTGTTACTGATTATAGTTCTTCGATTTGATGTAAGTCTGTTACTGAACTGTTTTTTATACTGGACTTTGTTATTGGATTATCCCTGGACTGAAAATGGACTGCTTTAACTGTGAATGGCTTGGACTGCTTGTTTGGATTCTACTTAAAGATTTATTGGAAGTAAAAACCTACATTTTACTACACAGTGTATCTGTGTGCTGTGTGTGTGTTATTCTTCACTACTATCACCACATCTTCCTCCTAACGTGGAATTACCTTAACTCCTTGCCTTTTTTATTTATACACCTGTTCTATTTCCCTCAGTGTTGCTTTTGATAGGTTGAGCATAAAAACAGATGCAAAGAAGGAATTTGTTTGTACTATTGCCTCTCACCTTATAGATCTTGACTAATTCTATAAATCAACCATGAACTTTAATTCCATTAATTTGTCTGTGTTGTTTTAACACTACTACATCGTATTTATCCATAATCAGTCAGGAAATATTGCAGGACTGCATTGTAAAAATAAATGCATTGAAAAAAATCATGGGAAATAAGAACCTGTTCAATTGTTTTGTTTTGTTGTGGGGTATTGTTATTGTTGTTTTGCCTACAAGGATTAAGAATTTGCCATTCATTTCCTTTACTATTAATTGCCTATATATAAAATATGCAAAATTAAAACAGAAGTAGCTGCTTTCCCTCATTAAAAAAGCACTGAGAACTCAAGGGACATACCACAGATTTCCGATAATCCTTTTATTATACATCAGCGCAAATCAAAAATCTGCAGAGGGATCTGCGATACCATACTTTTCTTTTTTTTCTCTCTTTCAAATTTTCTATTTGTTTAATTATATAAAATAAAAATAAAAATAAAATGGGGAATTAAGGGAAGGAAAAGGACTGAGAAGCCATCCCAGGAGAATCCCATGGTCAGTGATATCAAAAGCTGCCGAGAGGTCAAGTAGAGCAAGGATGGATGCAGTACCCCCTCCCACTCCTGCCAGAGATCATCTAAAAGTGCAACCAATGCTGTTTCTTTCCCAAATCCAGGCCTAAATCCTGACTGGTAGGGGTCGAGATAATCTGTTTCATCCAGAAACCTCTGGAGCTGCTTCGTGACCACCTTCTCAACAACCTTCCCCAAAAAGGGAAGATTGGAGACAGGTTGGAAATTATCCAACCAGGTGGAGTCCAGCTATGGCTCCTTAAGAAGAGGGCAGACCACAGCCTCCCGAAAGTGCTGGGGCACCATCCCCTCCTGTAGCATTAATCATAGCCAGAGTCCACCTGCCTGTCCCCTCCTGGGAAGCTTTCACAAGCAGAGGGACATAGGTCTAAAATACAGGGTTCATGCGCATGTTCCCTAGGATCCTGTCCACTTCCTCAGGAGCAACAGGGTCAAACTTTTCCCAGATAACAGGGCAAAAACCTGCCTCAGAAGCTTCCACCAGATCAGCAACCACGCTGGCATCTAACTGGGGATGAAATCGAGCAATTTTGTCTTCCAGAAAATCCACAAATTCTTCAGTATGCCCCTTCAGGTGGACCTCAATCTCCTCCTTCTCTAAGAGGAAATGGCTCACCTTAAAGAGGGTCACTGAGCGATTATTTTACACATATAACTAGCCATTTCTATAACAACAAATCTTCCTGATCAACAAAATCAAGGTCAAAATTTCATTTTCTTCATCACAAGCACAAAATATATTTTCCTTTTTGAATAAAATAATCAATTTAACCATTCCTCCTTTTATCTTCCTTGCTATGTTAATAATACTTATTTCTATTTATACCTAATAATCTTTGTGAACTGTCATCATTTTTATTAAGAAGATTCATTATATCATTTCAAATTCTTTGACCTAACTGGAAAAAAGATCACTCTTCATTTTTCACCCTTTTTTGAAGTGCTAAGCTTTCTTTAAATACGTTTTTTTAAAGTCGAATCTTTTTAATGCATCTTTTTTTCACTTCTTAAATATAGGCTTTAAACTTCAATATTAAATTTATATTCCTACCTCTAAACTACCCTCATAGATTTTTTTCTTTTATAAACATCCTTTTTAATATACAAAAATTTTCTTTAAATTTATACATTATTTTCTTTAACTTTCTCTTAATACAGGTATTCCCAAATACATTTTCAATAACATTTGCCTATTTTAAGAATTTTGTGTGTTAAAATGATGTTTATAAAAGAAAAACTATTCTATAAGGGTAGTTTGGAGGGAGGGGTCTAAATATATATTGCTTAGGTAATTCTTCAATCTTTAATACATTTCCCAATTTTGGATTAAAAATTTATTTCAGTTAGAAATATCAAAGAAAGATCCATCCTGATTCGTTAACTCATTGAGTTTAAGTCACTCCTTCTCTGGAAGATGTATCTGGTAATTATAAGCCTCTCTTTTTATCCAGAATCCTCAACCTTTTTTTTTTTAATTATTATTTTATTTATTTTCAAAATGCTTTTCTATTTACATTTTAACAGTATTATGTCAAGCATTTACATATATTTACAATTATTTTCCATATTAAACTTTATTTCCCTTCTCTAACCATAAATACATTTCCCATATTTCATTAAACTCCGACTCTTCTTTACCTTTCAATTTCTTCATAAGCCTATCTATTTTGGCACAATCAAGTATTTTGTTTATTACCATATTCTCAGAAGGTGTATCTTCTATTTTCCAGCTCTGGGTATAAACAATCTTTGCCACTGTTATTATGTGTTGTATGATGTATTGTATATGTTTCTTTAGATTTCCTTTAATTATCCCCAATAAAAGCATTTCTGATTTAAATTCAATACCATATTCTGTAATTTCTTGTCACCATTTCCTCAATTTTTCCCAGTATTTTTTAGCTTTGGGGCATTGCCACCACATGTGATAGTATGTTATATCTGTAATTTTCCATTTCCAACATTCTAGTTTCATGTTCGGATATATTTTGGCCAATGTTGCTGGTGTCAAATGCCACAGATAAAATATCTTAATTTTTCTTTGTATGCCATTGACAATGTTAATTTGCAGTTCTTGATCCAAATTCTCTCCCAATCTTCTGTATACTATGCCCTATATTTTGTGCCCATGCAATCATTGGACTCTTAACTACTTTTCTTCTATTTCTACTTTGAGCAAATAGTTATATGTTCTAGTTATACATTTTTCTTCTTTACCAATCAAAATTTGATCTAGTTGTTGGAGTTCCCTTTCTATTCCAAATTCCTCTATATCTTTTTTATGCCTCATTCTTATCTACAAATATGGCCACCAGTCCACGATTATACCCTGTTCTTTTAGTTCTTCATTTGTTTTTAAATTTCCCTGATTATCTATAATTCCTTATATCTAATCCTCTTTTTCTTCTCCATTGTATTTGGGGAAATAACTGCTTCCATCGGTGACACCCAGTCCGGTAGTTTCATGCAATTCAGTGGTTCCCAAAGGGGGCAGTATCCCCTGGGAAGCAGTGGGATGCCTTAGGGCAGCACTAAGAGGCAAGGGGGCCAGCAGGGGCACTAAGAGGTGGCAGGGGGTGTTCAAGGTGCCGGCCCCGCAGGGTCACCCCATTGACTGTTGCACTGCTCAAATGCGGAACCCGTGCATGGTGCCTCAAATGTGGAACCTGTGCATGGCGAGCCTTGCCAAGCCTGGGGGGGGGGGGGGGAGAGGAGGCAGAAAGGGGGCGCCTTAGCTTGCAGACTGCCCTCTCCAGTGGAAGTGGCAGAGGCACACCAGAAGGCCTGAAAGTAAAACCCTCCTAAGGCACACAGTGGAAGTGATGGCTGGTCCGGTGTTAGGGCCCCCTTCCCCAGAGGAGAACAAGGGAGCACACAACGCCTGCCCAGCCTCTGCCTCTCCAGCCAGCCGGGCTTGTGTGCAGGATGCAGATGGGTGCAGCTATGGCTCTCCAAGGCACATGGCTTGGTTTGGTTCGATTCTATGTGGCTGGGCTGGACCTAGACCTCCCGCTGCAGTCTGGTTCTTTCAACCGAGCCCTGTGCTTGCTTGCTTGCTTTCCAAGTGACCATTCCCTCCGCCTCCCCTGCACCAGTCTGGGCTGCTTCTGCATGCCTTCCTCCTCCTGGATGGAGCAGGCCCTTGCTTGGCCCAATGGAAGTGGACCTTGGGTCGAAGCAAAGAGGGAGAAGTTGGTTGCATCACTGTCCCAGAGAGGTTGGCATTGCAAAATTGGATGTCAAAGAAAGTACTGGGGCAGGAGGCTGGAGAAGGGGAAGAGAGGCAACTGCAATAAGGACCAGGAAGATTTTAGCCATGGTTTATTAACGAAGTTGGAATCAAACAGCATGCTAAACTCTAAACCAGAATGGCTGGGTTGATATATTCAGCCCATGTTTCTCAACCTTGGCAACTTGTGTGGACTTCAATTCCCACTCTGGCTTTGCTCTACTTTCCCAAAGTGCTGTCACTGTCACATTCTGTCTGTCTGTCTGTCTATTCATTCATCCATCCATCCATCCATCCATCCATCCATCCATCCATCCATCCATC
>BLBF01000095.1:5515377-5612601 GCA_015471245.1 Laticauda colubrina | reverse complement strand
ATGCTGGCATCTGCCTTGCGACCATCCTGCTTTATCGCAATGCCAGCATTTCTTTGAATTGTAAGAAGTTCTACCAGGCATTTGTCAGGCATTATGTTGCACTAACATTTTCAGGTCTTCTTGTCTTTCTATTCGTCTTTTTCTCTCTTTCTCTTCCTCCTTCAACTTGTCTCTTTGGTCATAGACAAAGTTAGCGATCCTGCGCAACTCTGCTATGTCTAAAGTTGCCCAGTTAGAAATGAACTGATGGAAATGTTGTTTAATATCTAAGGTGGATTGATCCACGAAGGCTGAGGCTAAAATCCTCTGGTCCTTGAGGCAGCTAAGTTCTAGATGGGCATATGCAACAGCTGCCTCTGTTAGGAGGACCCAAAAAGCATCAGGGTTTTCTTTCTCCCTTTGTGTGGTTCTTTGGAATTCAGACCAATTTAAAGGCTTTTTTCCAATTTCCTCTAAAGCTTCTAATAAGTTATTTTTTGTTCTTGTGTATTCATCCCAATGATTGGTATCATTGTAGTCCCAGTTAGGGTGATGTACTGGCCATGCAATGTGGGCTGGGGCTGCCTGTCCAGGGATGGTAGGTAGTTTAGCTGTTTGTTCAGTTTTCTCAAATAGTTTTAATAGCTCATCTTTCGTTAGAAAGATTTGTAGCAGCTGGGTCATGTCACCCCAAGATGGATTGTGGCTGTCTATGATTGACTTCAGGGTTTGAATTACTGTTTGGGGATCAGCCCTGAAGGCTGGGGTATCTTTTTTTCAGATGACTAGGTCAGAGGCAGAGAAGGGAGTATATATATTTTACATATATAAAATATAAATGTATTTTAATTGTCCCCTATTTTGCACAGATCTGTTTAAAAGGGGAGCCATGAATTGTGCTTCAGTTTGTCCATCCGGGGAATGGGTTTCAGGTTTTTCCTGATCTTACACTCAATCAGGTTTTTTGTCCTAGCCATTTCAGCCCAGCAGTACCAATAGGGTATTTGGCTGGGTTTAATGCGTGTTCTAAGTGTTTTTAGGGTTTTATGATCTAAAGTACCGCTATCAGGCCAAATTTGTCTTCCTGTATCATCTCGCAATAAAGCCCACTTTTTGCAAATTCTTTTTGCGTCTCTTTTATTCATTCCAGGGGTCTTCCATTGCCCTCAAGCTACAACTTCCCATATTCCCTACCTGATGTGGGGATTATTTTGGTTTAGCCGGGCTACCGCCTGTCAGTTTTCAGACAAAAAAGGTCTGGAAAGGACTCCGGTTTCCCTACACATGGAGTACGGGCCCCTTTCTCTTAGGGAAACTCCGCCTGTCAGTTTGAAGACCCCCTAAAAAATGGGATCTTGGAGGACCGTCTGCCCCCTAGCAGCACTGGTATGGGCCCCTCCTCACACACCGCCGTCAGTTTTCAGATCTCCCTTAAAGGTGGGGATCTGGAAGGACCTGCTCTACTTTTGAAGGCAAACTACTTCCAATTTTGTTTGCCAGCAGCCGGTACGGGCCCCTTCTAACTGCATAGGGCTTTGCTTGCGGGATGCACCAGGACTATTTTCCTGCTTTCTATTTATTTCCCAACACCAGTTCCTTTCTCAGCCCGCTCGGTTTTTCATGCATCCTTCAGAAGGACTCACACTCCGTGATCACCCCTTGCATTCCCAAATCCAGCTGGTCATGGCTTGTTGGAGCTAGCAGCTGGTTGGGGTGCGGCTGGCAATCATGGAGGAGGTGAGGTTCTTCCGTTTCTGCAGAGAAAACCCACAGTCACACACCTGAATCACTCACGCTTCCACTTTCTTTCATAGTAAGGTTAGAAATTTAAAGCGGTACTCACCTGCTTTCAAGCAGCTGTTGAGCAGAAAGGCTCACAAACTCCCTTTACTGCCCTTATGCCTGCCGGGCTGGGTCCGTGGATGTTGTCCCTGGACAAAGAAGGTCCATGCCGGCTGGGAATTGATCTGAGGGCCCGGTCCGGTGGCAGGGTTGGCTGGAAAATCTTCGTGGGTCGCCAATTGTTGAAAGGCTGAAAATACCTTTCTCTGAGGGTTCAAATTTTCCCGCTGGGAGAGCTCTGGTGCAAGGATACAGACAACTGCTCGAAAGCTGAAATCTTTTATTCTCAGGAAGGCTAGAAGCATGACTGCATTCCCGGAGCTAGCTAGCTTTTGAATGATAAGTTCCCAATTTTATACCTTTTTCCCTCCCTTTGTGTATAAGGTTTTGACACTAACATCCTGTCAGTTTGTTTTTCTTTCTGCCAAAAGGCAACCATAAGGAGGTGCGAAAGGGGCAGCTTCCTGTATTACTGGTTTTTTTTTCTCTGATCTCTTTTAGTTTTTTATGGCTTTTTGTAATCTTCTATCTGTAGTTCCTGCCTTTTGGCTGGTTTAGTATGTTGTGGCTTTTGTCTTGGGGCGTGTTTCTAATAATTTCTTTTCCTATGCAAGCCTGTTCCATGGCTGGCCTGATGTTCCCTTTCTACACTACCTAAGTGGACAGTTTGCTTTCACAGAAGTGTGATTGACTTGGAGTTACAGTGTGTTGTTTAAGTGTTCCCTTTATTTTTTTGAGCAGTGTATTTCCAAAGCATTCATCCAAACATTTATATACCTCTGCTGGAATTCCAACTGGCCCAGAGTTTTGTTACTCTTCTGTTTTTGTCCCACCCTTTCTAATTCTGTGGCTGTTATCCCTCTATTTTATATTTCTCTGTGATTTTCCCTTAATTCTGCCAAACTATTTCTTTGTAGGTATTGTTGTATATTATATATATCTATGTTGTCCTCCTCATATAATCTTTCAAAATAATTCTGGATTAATCTCTTTTTTTTCTGCCATTTTATGCTGTATCTTTCCATTTTCATCCTCCAATTCCTGAATGAACTTCTTTTCTTTTTCTCTTTTTAATTTGTGGGCTAACCACCTCCCTGATTTATTAGCGTGTTCAAAGAAATTTTGTTTTGCCGGTTTTAAACCTCTTACCTTCTCTTCTTGATTCACCATATTTAATTTGTGTTTATCTAAGACAATAACATTTTTCACTCTTTCATTTTGAGGTTCTCTTTGTAACTTATATTCTAATTATCTAATCTCTGTCATTAATTTTTCCTGTTATTGCCTCCTTTCCCTATTTCTTTTTGACATATACGTTATGGTAATACTGCTGAAATATGCTTTTGCCATGTCCCATACTATCTGAAGTGAAGTGTGCTGATTTTGATTTTTCTAAAAGAACATTTCCATTTCCTTTTTTAACCTTAAAGTATATTCTTCTTCTTTTAGAATTTGGGGATTTAATGTCCATAGTCTCATTTTTTTTTCATATCCTTTCCAAGTTATTGTTAATGGATTATGATCGACCCATGTATCAAGGTATTCATCAGGTTCTGACCAGTTCTGGAGAACTGGTAGCGGAAATTTTGAGTAGTTCAGAGAATCGGTAGCACAAATTTTGAGTAATTTGGAATACCACCTCTGACTGGCCCCACTCCCATCTCTGATCAGCTAGGTCTTCTTTTGTTGCCCTGCCCAGGAGAATGGAGCTGGAAAGCAGTTTATTGGGGTGGGGAGGGAGGTTTTTGCAGTAATCTTCCACCTGGAGTGAGGAGGGAATGGGTTTTTTTCAATATTCTTCCTCTGCCATTCCCACCAAGCCACACCACAGAACTGGTAGTAAAGATATTTGAATTCCACCACTGCCATGTATTTGTCATAATTTCTGTCTTGTCCACCTCATTTTCTAATTCTCCATTCATCCAGGCCATATCCGGGCGGGACCATGATTTATGTGGTTTGAATAAAAAATATATTCCTGTCCTTTAGGAATCCTCCTCCATTGATCAACCAAATTCAATTCTCATGTCATTTCAAAAAAATTGGTTGGTAATATTTTTCTTTTCTTTTTTGACAAATTGCCCACAAAGTCTTTCTTCGGGTCTACCACTGCATTATAATTATTGACAACGCATATATTTTCATATTCTAATTCTACATTTTTTTTCATGTCATGTCTTATAAAAAAATTTTAAATTCTCATTTGGGACTTAGATTATTACCAGTACCATTAATTTTTGTAATTCAATTGTCAGAATCCTTCAATTTTCATTTGCATATCTTTGCTTCGCTTCTAACCTTGCTTTTATACAGACTGCTATCCCTCTTTGTTTATGTTTTGCTAGAGCAGTATATAATTTCCCTAATCTGAGGTATTCTAAACAATCCCTATTGTCTGATCCGTGTATCTGTCATTTCTTCAATGGAAGAAGAAAAGGGAGGGGGAGACTGATAAAGAAATCCTTCTTGATGTAACCTGAATATATTTAATTTTATATTGAATTTGTATAACATACATATGATACAATGGAGAGAAGAAACCCAAATGGCCAGAACCTATCACCTCTGAGAGAGGCAGCCAGGAGATGAAGAGACCATAAAAATTCCACAGTGAGATGCGTCCTGGGAAACTCTGGAAAAGATCATTCTAAAAAGGGGTGGGGGGAATTAACATGTTGGCTCTTTATTTTACTAAATACACATCAAGATAAGGGGAGGAATTTCAAACTCCCTTATCTATCTCTACATGCCTGAGAGACCTTAGACACTGCTTTTAACTCCTACATGAATTGTCTCATCTCAATAAAGGGTTCCTTTTGATATGTTTTGATACGTTTTCAGAGGTTCATTCTCGTTGATGTCATGGGAAAAGTTCTGTAGGCTGACATAAAGCAGTGTCTGCAATAGAGGTCAGCATGGAGAAGATTTAAAAAAAAAAAAAAACTTCACTCTGCCGAGGGGACCTTGCAAAAAGGAAAATGTCTGAGTACAGCAAGGACCAAAGGGAAGCCAAATGCTGGGGAGAAAAGTCAACAGTTATCCAGCCAGATACTGACTTAGTGCACCCCATTGAAGATAAGGAAGCTGCCTATGAAACTTCCACAAAGCCCTGGTGGTCTATAGGCATAGGAAAGAGAGACAGCTGGGATGGAAGAACCAAAGGAGTAACCCTTACCCGGGATAATCATAAATCCGGGTGCAAATTAGAGCAGGAGGCCCTATCGGATCAGGAAGAATGGGATGAGGAATCACTGGCTGACAACTGACTGAGACAGTACATAAATCGCCTCATGAGGGAAGCCCTGGAGAACCTTGAGAACTCCTTCGTTCACCAACGCAGGAGAACGAACAAACCAGAAAATGAGAGAAGCCAAGCCGCCACCCTGAATTCAGCTGAGAATGATTGGGCAGCGGGACAAGCTGAAGAACCAGCAGCCATACCAGGTACTTGACCTTTAACTGCCCCAGAACAAGGAATTAATCCTGGCCAACCCAGAGACATACTGCTGCACAGGAAGGGCCCACCCCAGGAGTAAAATTCAATGGCAACCCCCAGAAACTGGGATTTTTCCTGGTGCAAGTCCTCACCAACATGCAAAAATATGGGCAAAATTTCTCAATCCAGGGATCCCGAGTATGAGTCGTCACCCTGGCTCTTGAAGGTGCAGCAGCCAAATGGATGGTGATGCTCCACAATGTCAACAACCCAGAATTAAGAAATCTCAACCACTTAATGACGGCCCTGTGCTACCTCTTTGAAGGCCCTCTTCTCGATAAAAAAGCCCAAGGCTGCATCAGAGTCTCTGAGGATTTTCGTGAGCTGACCGGCCGAGTTGATTGGCCAGAGGATATCCCAGTCTGTTGGTTCAAAGATGGGCTAAATGATGACCTATAAGCTGCCTGCATGGCCTGTGGGGTCCCAAACCTCCTGCATGAATGGTACCTGATGGCAGAGGAGGCGGAGAGAGACATGACTCAAAACCAGTACCACAATGGCATACTTTGGAAAAGATCCCCATCCCAGGGGAAATGGAAAGTTTTCAAACCCCAAACCACCATGACTCAAGAATGTCAGGTTGCTTTAAGTGTGGAAAGGAGGGACACCATGCAGCAGAATGCCATTCAAAAACCCTTGCCAGAAAGCCATCCCATGGCTTGACCACCCATGGCTTGACCACCCATCAAGGGGGAAACCTGGAACATCCAGCCCTCAAGGAAAGGAGACTAGCCGAGTGGCTGTGGGATTCCGATCCCCCCCAACCCAGAGGAAGAATCCCCAATGCTCTGAGGGGATCTGAGCCAGTCCGAAAGCAATCAGGAAGACGACCCGTTGGTAAACAACCCAATTGAACCAATCACTCTACCCCAAAGACTCTTTATCCCCATCTGAGGGAAGAAGTTGCAGCGTTGCTGGATTCAGGATGCACCCAATGCCTAATAAATCCCTCCCTTGCAGAGAAATTGGGGATCCAATTGAAAGAAATGAAAAATCCCATCACTTTCTGCCAATTAGATGGAACTACAGCGGGAGAGGGGGAGCCACAGAACCATTGAAAATAAGATTAGGGAACCATAATGAGATGCTCACATCCCTTGTAGCCCCAGGAATAGAAGAGCTGTTAGTCCTAGGTCTCAAATGGCTGCAGAAATGGAATCCAAAAATAAATTGGAGGACAGGTCTTGCGTCGATGTGAAGTTTTCCCTCTGGTCCACGTTCCTGGTGGGAGCGCGGACTACTCTGATTGGTTGATGCCGTTTGACATATAAGCCGGCTATATTTGATATATTTGCCGGCTATTTGAAGTGCTGTCAAATGGCATCAGCTGTTGCCGCAAGCTGACTGCTTGTTAGCCCAGCAGTCACAGCAACCCTTTATTCGCTAAATAAAGATTCCTGTCATTTGCTCCGTGTCTGCCTCGGTCATTCCCATCACTCTATAACACTGGCGACGAGGATGGGATCCAAATAAGAGGCGACCAGACAATGCAGCAGAGCGCAGTCACTGTTAAAGAGCCGGAGTCACTAAAAACAAAAGAGCCGAAGCCACTACGAGCTGACTGTCACAAGCCGCTGACGCCATTTCACGAGTGTGAAATTCAACTTCCTAGCCGAATAGACTGTCATCGCTGAGAAGAGATGTCTTCAACCCCTGCATTCCCACCATTTAGATCAGTGGCAGAGACTTGGGAATCGACTGCTTCCTGGATGCTATAGACCTCACTGAAGCTTCAGCTCATAGAAAAAAGTCCTATTTCTTAAGCTTTTGTGGGGCTGCAGTGTTTGACACTGCCACAGCATTGGTAGCCCCACGACCTGTCAGAGAAGTCCCTTGGGGGGAGCTACAAGAAATCCTCTCTAATCACTATTCATCCAAGCCCTCACAGATTGCAAGGAGACATGCCTTTAGGAGGCGAGTTCAGGGTGAGGGAGAGACTATCAGTGAATACATGGCTGCTCTGAGGTCTGCTGCCTTACATTGTGGATTCAGGGATTATCTAGAGGATATGCTCCTAGACCAAATAGTGTGTGGGGTTAAAGACTTAAGGCTGCAAAGGTGGCTATTAGCCAAAAGGGACCTAACCCTAGCAATAGCCATTGAAGAGTCTCAGGCTGCTGAGCTTTCTGCTCAATCTGCAGCTGAAATCCAGGGAAACACAATCAAACAAAATAGCTCAACAGTCCATTTTGGTGAGATTTCTCCTGATGAGGACTCTGAGGATTCAGCTGGTGTAAATCGTCTTAGACAACAGAGACCCCTTCCAGAAGACTCAAAATCAAAAGCTAGTTTTTCTCCCCGGCAGCAACCCATCTGTTTAAGCTGTGGAGGAAATCACTTAAGAGCATCCTGTAGGTTCAGGAATGCCATCTGTTTAAGTTGCCAGAGGAAGGGTCACTTAGCAAGGGTCGGCCAAGCTGGGAAAACCATTATTCAGAGACCTCAGCCTAACCCCATCTTTCAAAGGCAAGTGGAAGACTGCTATACCTGTTACCACTTCAATCAGTCCAACAACAGCTCTAACAAAATCAGTATTTTGTCTCCTTAGAAGGTAAACCTTGCAAGATGGAGGTGGATACAGGTTCTACTCTATCCATTATTTCATGGAACACCCTTAAGAAGCTGCTACCCAGATTTCCAAAGAAGAAGCTCCTTGACTGCCACCTGACTCTGCGAGATTACCAAGGCAAGAAGATTCCAGTCCTCGGGAAAGGCAAGTTCCTCATTCAATTCAAAACTTTTAAAGGCTACTTGCCTCTTGTTGTGGTGGATGGTGCTTTCCCCAATTTACTGGGTTTAGATTGGTTCCCTGCCCTTGGTCTAAATATAAAAGGCATCCACTCTGTGTTAAATGCTGAAGAAGATTTCCTATTCAAAGACTATGCTGATGTATTCAGCGAGGGTTTTTGATGTTACTCAGGCACCCCCATATCATTTAGTGTAGACCCTTAAGCAACTCCTGTACGCCTGAAACCTTGTGGGGTATCTTTTGCAATCCGTCCTAAGTTAGATTAGGAACTTGACAAACTAATCAAACAAGGAGTATTAGAACCTGTAGATTTTGCTAAATGGGAGACCCCCATAGTGACCCCTCTTAAGAAAGATGGCAGCGTTAGGATATGCGCTGATTACAAAATTTCCCTGAATAGATACCTCCAAATCAGTGCTTACCCAGTTCCCATTATTCAGCACCTTTTACATTCTTTTGAACCTGGGTCTATTTTTGCAAAGCTGGATATGTCCCAGGCATACCAGCAATTCCCTGTAGATGACCACACAGCAGAATTGCAGACAATAGTAACTCACAGGGGAGCTTTTAGGTGCAGATGCCTTCAGTTCAGCGTGAGTGTAGCCCCTGGGATATTTCAATCCCTGATGGAGAGGCTACTTCAAGATCTCCCAGGGGTAGTCCCCTATTTCGATGATATTTTAATTTCAGCCACAAACAAACCTCAGTTGTTACAAAGAGTAAGGTCAGTTCTAGATCGATTCAGGCAAAATGGCCTCAAACTTAAAAAGGACAAATGCACCATTGCCACGAAGCAAGTAGATTTTCTGGGCTATAGAATTGATGCCTCCGGCATACACCCTATCGAATCTAAAGTCAGGGCCATCCACGAGGCACCCACTCCTACCAACAAAACTGAGCTCCAGGCCTTCTTAGGGCTTCTCAATTTCTATGCTGCATTTCTCCCTCACAAAGCTTCAATCGCAGAGCCTTTACATAGACTTTTGGACAAAAAGTCCCCCTGGGGTTGGGGACCTAGGGAAGCCCATGCCTTCCACTCTGTCTGTTCTGTCCGGAAAAACATGAGGTAGACCGGGTTCCAACAACAAAGTCTTTATTCCAACACAATCAGTAAAAACGGAACATTGGCTCAAGCCGCGACAGCCTTTTATACTCTCCTATCTGCCGGCTTGTAGCCAATGACATTCATTTGATTTTGCCGCCTTTATGCGGCTTCGAGGATTGGTTCCTTTTGAACCAATCCCTTTTAGTTTTTAGTAACCAATCAGAATGAGTTATTTGGAGCCAACTATTTTATACAGAACACCCCTCCCCTCTTAGTTCAGTCCTACGTGGTGACGTAGTCTCGAAGGTAGGTGGGGCTTCTCCTGACTCGACTGGACTTGCGCGGTTCATTTTTGTTGGAGACTTCAACGGGTTTGGATGGGGCTGCCGTGTCTTCCGTCCTTCTCCCTGGAACCGTCTGGAAGGGTGAGTCAGCCATTTTACTGCCGCCTGAGTTGCTTAGGCCAGCGGTTTTGCCACTCCCTCCCGTTTCCTCCGGGCAGGTCGAGCTGGCCTGGCTGGCGCCCTCCGATGGACTCTTCACGCAACTTCCTTCAAACAGTGAGTCTCTATTTTGCTCTTTTTGTCTGTACTCATTTTTGGAGTTTGATTTAAACGGTTTTTTATTTATTTCTCGCATTTCCCCCCCCTCTTTGGTTTGAATTTCGTCATTTTTGTATATGCATGGTTGTGTTTTTTCATTTCTTTCTAAATTTTGGGAACGAAGCTGGTCTATGTGCCGCTTCCATTCCCTGCCATCTTCTACCGTTAATCGGTAGGACTTGGGGCCTGTTATTTTTGTAATTTGTCCCGGTAGCCATAATGGGTCCCCAGTGAAGTTTTTAGCATACACTAAATTGCCAATTTCAAAACTCCTGAATCACGTAGAGGAGTCGGGGGGGTTTTCTGGTGTGAAATTTGGATGCAGTGAAATTTGGATGACCTTAGTTTTCTCCCCATCAGTAGTTCTGCTGGGGTTTTGTTGGTTGTGGTACTTGGTGTTATATGTTGGAGGGTGAGTAATTGGTTTATTTTGTTTTGGACATCTCCAGTGTCCATTTTCTCTAAACCCTCCTTGGTAAACCTGACCATTCTTTCCGCCCTACCGTTTGCAGCCGGATGGGCCGGCGCGGTAAGAGCATGTCTTATACCTAGGGAGGCTAGGTATTGCTCGAATTGTAGGTTGGTTAATTGTGGCCCATTATCGGACACTAGGACGTCTGGTAGGCCATGGGTTGCAAAAAGTTTGTCTAATTGTTTTATCACGGTTTCTGTTGTCGTTGATGACATAATTTTTACCTCTAGCCAATTAGAGTATGCATCCACGACAATCAGAAACGTGTGCCCCTTGGTAGGACCTGCGAAATCGATGTGGATTTGCGACCAGGGGCCTCTTGGGGTTTCCCAGTCCCTTACGGGTGCTTTTGGTGGGGATGGTCTGATTCTCTGGCATTTGTTGCATGAATTTACCCAGTATTCTATGTCCCTATCAATACCCGGCCACCAGACATAACTTCTAGCAAGGCTTTTCATTTTAACAATTCCAGGGTGGCCCTCGTGCAACATACCTAGTACCCTGGGTTGCAATTTGTTAGGAATAATTACCCGCTCACCCCACAATAAACACCCTTTTTGGATTGAGAGTTCAGTTTGTCTGGTCCGGAAAGGTTTAAAAGTCTCAGTTTTTTGGTCTTCCGGCCAACCTCTACCTACCCAGTTAAGGATGCGGGCAATCAATGGGTCTTTTGCGGTGGCTCTGACGACATCATTCGCGGACATGGGTAGATCGGGGCAAGTCTCTATCTGTAGAGCAGTCATCGTTGGTGCCGGGTCTTCTTCTGTTGATGGCAAAGGTGCTCTGCTCAAGGCGTCTGCATGGGAAATTTGTTTCCCTTGCCGATGTATTAGAGTATAGGAATAGGCTGCTAGGAACTCCGACCACCTAGTCATTCTTGGGGACAGAATATTTGGTGTGGGCTTGTTTCCCGCCAAAATTCCTAATAGCGGTTTGTGGTCTGTTACAATTTGAAAAGTCCGCCCATATAGGTACTCGTGGAAACGTTTTACCCCAGCGACGATTGCTAGGGCTTCTCTGTCCAATTGGCTGTAATTTCGCTTGGTTTTTGACAGGGTTTTTGAATAGTATGCGACGGGTGCCTCTCTTCCATCAGGTAGTTGGTGGCTCAGGATGGCACCGATTCCAAATGGTGAGGCATCGCAGGTCACTCTCAATGGTAGTGTGTCGCTGAATTGAATGAGAACGGTGTTCGATGTTAGCAAGTTTTTTATTTGCTGGAAAGCTTTCTTTTCTTTATAACCCCAAGTCCAAAATGCTTTCTTGTCCAGTAACCGGTGCAATGGTTCTGCTATTGTAGCCTTATTTGGTAGGAATACATTATAAAAATTTATCAGCCCTAGAAATGCTTGTAGTTCAGTTTTGTTCTTTGGTTCTGGTGCGTCTTTAATGGCTTTAATTTTCTTTTCGGTCTAATTGTATACCTTCTCCGTCTATTAAATAGCCCAGGAATTCGACGTTCTTTTTTATTAGGCAGCACTTTTCTCTTTTTACTTTTAGGCCAGATTCCCTGAATTTGGTTAGTACTTCCTTAAGTCTCTTTCTTAGTTGGTTTTTATTTTTTGCTGAGATTAGGACATTGTCAAAATATGGTACAACTCCTTGTATGCCATTTAGGAGGCGTTCCATTAGGCTCTGAAAAACGCCTGGAGCTACACTCACTCCAAATTGGAGTCTGTTACATCTGAAAGCCCCCTTGTGAGTAACTATAGTCTGTGCTTCTGCTGTTTCGGGGTCTACTGGGAGTGGTTGATAAGCTTGTGCAAGATTGAGTTTGGCAAAAACTTTTCCACTCCCCAGGGAATGTAGTAAGTGCTGCACTACTGGCACCAGGTATGCGCTCTGTTGCAGTGCGTGGTTCAGGGTAGCCTTGTAGTCACCACAGATTCGAATGGACCCATCAGGTTTAATAAGTGTAACTATAGGCGTTTCCCACTTGGCATGGTCCACAGGTTGTAATACCCCTTGTGCTACTAGTTTATTTAGCTGTTCCTCAATCTTTGTTTTTAAGGCAAAAGGAACTCGCCTGGCCTTTAGTCTCCGTGGGGTTACTTGGGGGTCTAGACTAAAAGAAATAGGGTTTCCCCGATACTTGCCAAGTGAGCCGTCAAAAACGTCCTGGAATTCCTGGATTAGGTTTTCTTCCCAGTCAGTTGTGGCCACTCGGTCTATCCCGGTCATCCCGATGCCCAATGGCGTGAACCATTCAATGCCCAGGAGGCTTGGTCAGTCTCGGTCAACTATGGTCAGTGGTAGCACTTCAACATGATGTTTGTAAGTGACTCGGAATTGTCCCATGCTGACTACAGGGATTCGGTTTCCCTGGTAGTCTTTGAGTGTTAGCCGCTGCTTCTGGAGTTCTTTAGGTTTGATATCTGGGACTAGTTGTTTGAGGGTGTCCCAAGATACCATGGATAGGAAGGATCCAGAGTCTACTTCCATTTCGCAGGGCTTTCCTTCGATTTTCACAATTATCTTGACTTTCTTTCCGCTTTCCATCTGAGCGCTTCCTATAGTAACAGTCTGATGTGTATTCTCTCGGTTAGAGGTTCGCTTGTTCCGCTGCCACTTTCTCTCAGCTTGCCTGGGCTCGGCCTGTGCGGGGGAGTTGCTGCGTCTCGTTGGGCTGTAGTTTTTCTTGTTCCTGCAGACTTTCTCGATATGCCCTATTTTCTTGCAAGTTCTGCAAATGGCATCGAGAAACCTGCATTCGGCTCGAGGATGATTTTCTCCGCAGCCAGCGCATTCCTGCCAATTTCTCCTTTCGCGCTCTTTCTTGTTGGCGTACAGGTGGTGGACCTCGTCATCTACTTCATCTGATTCGGACGTCTCGCCATAATCTTTGTGGTGAGTGGTAGCGGGAGACTGTTTTTTTCCTCTGGCCAGGCTTGTTTTGTCTCCGTTCGCGTTCATCTGCTTCATTTTGACAGCTGATTTTTTCGCGGCTTCAGTGGCTGTAGCTTCCGTGATGGCCTTGGCTATGGTTATGTTGGGCTTGTTTAATAGTTTGCTCTGTGTTGTCGAGTCTCTTAAGCCCAACACTACTCGGTCTCTCATGGCCTCATCTAGGTTTAGGAATTCGCACTCTCCCCTTATTTGTCGGAGAGCGGCTACGAAGTCAGCGATGGTCTCACCTTCTCTCTGGTCTCTTCGATAGAATTCGTGTCTCTTTATAAGGTTGGACACCATCGGGGCGTACTGAGCTTTGAGCAGCCTCTGAAGTTCTGGCCACGTCAATTGCTTGACGTCTCGGGGCTTCGCTAGGGCTTTGGCCATCTTGAAGATTGTAGGCCTGCAGTGTGTTAAGAACACAGCCCTCTTGCGCTGATCTGAGATTCCCTCCATCTCATTGCTTTCCAAGTACATCTGGAAACGGTCTACATAGGAATCCCAATCCTCTTTGTTGGGATTAAAAGGTGCAGGTGGTGCATTGTTCCTGGCCATTCTGTTTGCCGTCTGGAATTCTATATCACTGCGTGCTTGGTCTCGCGTTTAGGACAATCCAACCTTCGTCGCCAGTGTTCTGTCCGGAAAAACGCGAGGTAGACCGGGTTCCAACACAAAGTCTTTATTCCAACACAATCAGTAAAAACGGAACATTGGCTCAAGCCGCGACAGCCTTTTATACTCTCCTGTCTGCCGGCTTGTAGCCAATGACATTCATTTGATTTTGCCGCCTTTATGCGGCTTCGAGGATTTGTTCCTTTTGAACCAATCCCTTTTAGTTTTTAGTAACCAATCAGAATGAGTTATTTGGAGCCAACTATTTTATACAGAACACTGTCAAATCCTTGATCACCTCTAAAGCAGTTTTAATTCAGTTCAACCAGCATCTTCCATTAGTTCTTGCTGCAGACACTTCCCCTTTTGGCATAGGGGCTGTTCTTAATCACAGACTGCCAAATGGCTCTGAGGCATCCATTGCCTTTTTCTCCAGAACCTTTTCTTCAGCTGAACGCAACTACAGCCAGATAGACAAAGAGGCTTTGGCTGCAGTCGCCTCTGTAAAGAAATTTCATGAATTCCTCTATGGCAACCATTTTGAACTAATTACAGATCACAAGCCTCTGCTAGGCCTTTTGTCTGCTGATAAACAAACACCTCAGATTCTATCCCCAAGGATGACCAGATGGACTCTGTTTTTGGCTGCTTATTCATACAAAGTGATCCATAGACCCAGAAAAAACCTCGCACACAATGATGCTCTCAGCCGCTGCCCATTGCCAGTTCCAGTTGAAGACCCTGCACCAATCCATGCTGTGTTCGAATTCAACGAACTCAATCTGCCCATTACAGCTTCTGATATTGCTTACCATTCCTCAAGGGACAAGTAATCGCTCAAGCCCTTGACTCGGTGGGAAGGGGGTGGCCAGACATCCCTTATTCCCCTGAGTTCCTGCCCTTCAAGGCATGCCAGCTGGAACTGTCATCCCTCCAGGGTTGTTTGTTGTGGGGAACAAGGGTGGTCATTCCTTCCTCATTGCAAGCTTCAGTTCTGAAGCTCCTGCATGAAGGCCACCTGGACATCGTTAGAATGAAGGCCCTGGCCCGTAGTTATGTCTGGTGGCCTGGTATGGATGCCCAGATCTCCAGCTGGGTAAGCACTTGTCAGCCTTGTCAGGCAACCAGACCTGCCCCACCAACTGCATCCCCTGGGAAGTGGGAGGATGCGGAGTCCCTTGGTCCAGGCTGCACATTGATCTGGCTGGCCCAATGCAGGGGTGTATATTTCTAGTAGTAGTAGACTCCTTCTCAAAATGGATTGATGTGGCCTTGCTGCCCACAACAACCACCCTTGCAGTTACCAGGGCCCTAACCAGGCTATTTGTGACACATGGCATCCCTGACACAGTAGTGTCAGATAATGGGCCCCAATTTACCTCCTGAGAATTTGAACTATACTTAGCCAACCTGGGGGTCAGGCATGCCCTCACAGCTCCTTTTCATCCTGCTAGCAATGGAATGGCTGAAAGGGCAGTTAGGTCAGTAAAAGAAGCCCTAGGGAGATTTGGCCAAAATGACTGGCACTCTAGGTTGTCCAGATTTTTGCTATATCAGCATACAACCCCCTGTGCCACTACCAATAGGTCCCCAGCTGAACTCCTTATGGGCAGACGCTTGAGGACTCCCCTGGACAGGCTGCACCCCCACTTCACCCCAGTGACTCCCCTTAGGTCTGGCAGCCAACCTAGGGAGTTTGCCTTAAATGACCTGGTTTATGCCCGCAATTATGCAGGCCACCCCTTATGGGTGCCAGGACAGGTCATAGCTGTGACAGGGCCTAAGTCATATAGGGTGCTGCTGGAGGATGGTCGTACCTGGCGCAGACATATCGACCAGCTGAGGAGGCGTTGGACAGTGGCCGCTAATGGACCTGGTCTACCACCAACCGACCCGAGTCTACCACCAACCGATGAGAACCTGCCGCCGCTGACCGATGACACCCAGGAGAACTGTGGACGGAGGGACCTACCTGTTCCAGCACATGGCGACTCATCTGCAGCTCCAGAGGACAAGGCTTCTGTGGTAACCGGCTCCGAAGGGCTCCCTGAAGTAGAGGACTTAGACCGACAGACGGAGGCCCCTGTTCTATGGCGTTCTGACTGCCTGACAAGATGACCAGCCTACTTGCAGGACTACGCATGCTCCTTGCCAGGGGAAAGGAGTGTTACGTCGACGTGAAGTTTTCCCTCTGGTCCGCGTTCCTGGCGGGAGTGCAGACTACTCTGATTGGTTGATGCCATTTGACAGCAGGCTATATAAAGCGCTGTCAAACGGTATCAGCTGTTGCCGCAAGTTGACTGCTTGTTAACCCAGCAGTCGCGGCAACCCTTTATTCACTAAATAAAGATTCCTGTCAATTGCTCCATGTCCGCCTCGGTCATTCCCATCACTCTACAACAACAGGAACCATACAATTCCAGAGAGATGGAGTATTTGTAAATAGCTCACAGGAAAGGATAAAAAAAGGAACAGAGAACAGAGAGTCAGCCATGACTGGACAGTCAGCTGAACCCATTAACATCTCTAATGAGTACCAGCATCTGGCCCAAGCATTTAACAAGGAAGCTTGTGATGAACTCCCACCCCATTGCGCCACAGACTGCAATATCAAAATCCTACCAGGGGCTAAAATCCCAAACCACAAATGTACTTGCATGTCTCCCAGAGAACTAAAAGAACTCAGAGCATTTATTGATAAAAATTTAAAAGGGGCTTCATCAAACCCACCCGACCAAAAATAGCTGTCCTGGTATTACTCTGTGAAAAGAAAGATGGCTCCATATGTTTGTGTGTAAATTACAAAAAATTGCATGTGATCTGTGTAGAGAATATTTATCCATTACCCCTCATGAAAAACATGTTAGCTCACCTCTCAAGGAAATATTTTTTCAAAGTTAGATCTATGAGAGGCATATTACCACATCAGAATAAAGGAATGGAATGGAGTGGAAAACAGCTTTTAACACAGCATTGGGATGCTACCAATTTAAAGTGCTCCCTTTTGGACTGCAAGGAGCACTAGTCGTGTTTAAGCAATTGATCAATGAAACTCTTCATGAATTTTTATATAAAGATTCTATGTCTTGATGAAATTTTAATCTACACAGAAACAATGGAAGAACACATCAAGCTACTCCATGAAGTCCTCACAAAACTCTTAGACACTAAACTATATGCAAAACTATCTAAATGTGAATTCTACCAAGAAAAAAATTGACAATGTGTGGTATAGAATATCCCATGAGGGAATAGAGATGGACACACAGAAAGTAAAAGATGTCATGGACTGGGACCCATCTCATACACACAAGCAACTGCAAAGCTTCCTGGGGTTTGTGAACTTTTATCACCAATTCATTCCAGCTTTTGCAAACATCACCTTCCATATCACGAATTTGCTAAATATGAAATGGGGGATGGAGAAACCCAAACTAAGGCAACCCCTTATCTGGACAATGGAATGCCAAGTGGTATTCGAAAAACTCAAATGTCTATTTTCAAGCAGAACTGGTCCTTATGCACCCAGATCCCGAACAACCTTTTGCCATCCAAGCAGATGCAAGTGATGTTGCAGTTGGAGCAGTCCTCCTCCAAAAGAATGGAAATGGACAATTACAACCATGTGCTTATACATCCAAGAAACTGATGGAAACTGAGCAAATATGGGCCATATGGGAGAAAGAGGCATATGTTGTGTGGTGGGCAATGCTCACATGGTGACATTTCCTGGAAGGAAAAGGAATCTCCTTTGAAGTATGGACTGATCACAAAAATCTGGAAGCCCTGAGAAATCCATGGAAACTCTCCAAAAAACAAGCAAGTTGGGCTCAATATTTTAAATGGTTTAATTTCACTCTCAAATATTTTCCTGGGAGAAAGAACTTATTAGCAGATGCACTGTCCAGAAAACCCCAATACAACAGCAAAAAGATTGAGGTTATAGAACCAATGATCCAACTGACCCAATTTGCCACCAAAGTAATCACCTGGGCACAAGAGAAAAAGAAATCATCACTGACTGAAGACACAATGATGTCAATATTTAAGGAGGCACTACTTAAGGACAACTGGCTCCAGGCTAACAAAAACACTTTTTACTCAAAGATGGACTGGCCTGGATAGAAAACAAACTTTATGTCCCTGCAAGCCAGAGAATAGATCTCATGAAACACTGCCATGACTCCAAAATAGTGGGACACTTTGGGTTTGTAAAAACCCTGCACCTCATCAAAAGACAATTTTGGTGGCAGTCTCTTAAAGAGGACATTGAAAACTATGTTGAAGGCTGACCCACCTGTGCTGCTGCAACAAGAAGACAAGCAAAATTTCCTGGACTTTTATACACAGTAGCAGACCCTTCTGCGCCCTTGAAAGAGATTTCTATGGACTTTATAGTGGAGCTTCCCAAAAGTGCTGGAAATACTGTCATTTGGGTTGTAACTGATCTTTGTTCCAAACAGGTTCACTTTATTCCATGCCAAAAGATCCCAACTGCCAAGGTATTGGCAAATATGTTTCTAATACACATTTATTGCCTTCATGGAGCTCCCCAACAGATCATCTCAGATAGGGGTGTTCAGTTCACATCCAAATATTGGCAGGCATTTTTAAACCTATTAGGCTCCACCCAGGGGTTGTTATCATCAAGTCACCCCCAGACAGATGGATTGACAGAGAGAATTAACAGCTTATTAGAACAATATTTAAGATGCTTTATTAATTACCAAAAGGACAATTGGACTGACCTTCCTTAAGGAGAGGTAGTATACAATAACTCAGTCTATAGCAGCACGGGATTCAGTCCATTCCAGGTAGCCACGGGCCCAGAATTCAACCCCATGCCGAACTACCCACCAAGGACCTGAAATCCCCTCCCTTAAAGAGTGGATCAATAATTTACAAGCCATGTGGCCAATGGTAAGATTATCTTTACAGGAAGCTAGAGCAGTTTTTAAAGCTCAAGCAGACAAAAAATGCTGCAACCTTTCAAGATTGGGGACCATGTATATTTGTCCACAAAATTCTTAAAATCATTACAACCCTCTAAGAAACTAGGGCCAAAATTCATTGGCCCATTCCCCATCTCCAGAATTATTAACCTCATGACGGTAGAGCTTCGACTTTCCAAAACACTTATGTAGATTCATCCAGTCTTTCACTTTAGCTTGCTCAAACTAGAGATCACTTCAAACCTCAGATCTCAAACCTCAGAAGGGGGGTTCCCACACCCCCAACTCCCATCATGGTACATGGGGAACAATATTTCAAAATTAAAGATATCCTTGATCCATGATCACCATGGATTCACACAATATTTAGCAGCTTGGAAACACCTTCCTTCCTCAGAAATTGAGTGGGTAGCCAAACAACACTTAAAGCACCCACATTACTATGTAAGTTTATCAAAATACTCTGATAAACCATCCTAAATTGCAAATGTAATGCATGATTTTTGTTTTTTCCAGGTAGACCTATCTGTTTTTAAAGGAGGGGAGCATGTCAGATCTGTGTATCTGCCATTCTTCAATGGAAGAAGTAGTGGGGAGAGAAGTTGGTAAAAGAAATCCTTTTTTTGGATGTAACTTGAAGATATTAAATGTTACATTGAATTTGTATAACCTACACTTGATATACAACTGAGAGACTGAAACCAGATGCTCCGGAAACCTGTCACCTCTGGAAGAGACAGCAAAAGGGAAGTGACCATAAAAATTCCAGCCAGGAGATGTTTCCTGAGAAACCCTTTAGAAGATTGTTCTCAGAATAGGGGAGGGAGAATTAACATGTTGGCTCTTTGTTTTACTAAATACACATCAAGAGAAGGGGAGAGGTTTTAAACTCCCTTATCTATCTCTGCATGCCTGAGAGACCTTTTAACCCCTTCATGAATTGTCTCAACTCAATAAAGGATTCCTTTTGATACGTTTTGATACTTTTTCAGAAGTTCATTCTTGTTGATTGAATGGGAAAAGTTCTGTAGCCTGAACAATCTATGCTGGTCTTTTATGTGCACCTCTTGTAAGCAGATAATGTCTGTTTTTTCTTTAACCAATCTTTTAAGTGTTTGTTTTCTTTTAGCTGGGGAGTTTAGCGCATTAACACTCATTGATATTAGCTGAATTTCTTTATCCATTAACTTATCAGAAGTTTTGCTTCTATTTATTCTTGTATCCCTTTGTGACCATGTCCTTAATTCTTTTCCTTCTGCTCCCTTTTGTCCCTGTCCTTCCTTACTTCCCCCTTCTTTCTCTACCTCTCTTATCTCTTGTGGCTGATTTTCCTGGCTCCTGAGTTCCAGTTCTTGATGCTGCTCTCTTCTTCCTCCCCTACTATTTGATCACAAAATTCCCTTGCTTTATCCAAAATATCCACTCTGCTCTTCCTCTCCTGCCAGGATATTATCATCCCTTCTAGTATCAGCCATCTAAAAGTGTTGTGGCCCTGATTCCCGAGCCTATGCTGTCAGAGGAAGAGGACCTGGAAGATGAGGAGGAGGAACTGAGAATTCCTTCCTCCGCAGGACCTTCCTCCCTGATAATGCCTCAGGTTCCATCAGACAACCGAAAGGAACAGACTGAGATTAATCAGGAGGAAGGCATATCAAAGCAGCCCCTGATAGGGAATAAAGAGGAAGAGCATTGGCTCGATCTTAAGCAGCGTCATAGGAAAAAACATGAGCAGCAACGTAGGAGGCGTGGGGGGGGGCAAAGAGTGAGCTGGGTCATTGAGCCACACCCCTCAAGGGATAAAAGTGGGTGTGTTTTCTCCTGAAACTTTGTACGGGACAAAGCTTCACCTTACTTCAGATTTTCTTCGTGAATGATTATTTTTGTGGACTGCCTTGTGATTTTCTGTGAGTAAAACTTTATTTGTTATCAGTTCAGACTTGGCAGGCAGGACATGTTAGAATGCCAACAATATTATCAATTCCAAAGAATTAACTCTGTGAAGTCCGAGCCAGCTTGCCTGCCTGTGTTTGTGTGAGTTTGTACTCTTTCATCTTTTGGAAAAGAGGAAAGGGGAGACAGAACATTTTTGTCCCGTACCAGACTTAAAGCATCTTTTACCAAAGATGGACCAGCAACAGCGGTTTCAACAACAGCTGCAAGATGAAAATCAAACTCTACAACAGCAAGTGGCTCAATTAACAGTCCAACTTGCTTTGCTGCAGGTTCATGCAGCTCCTCCTCCCCCTCCCCATTGGAAATGCCCATGGCTATGCCAGATAAGTTTTCTGGGCAGCCTGAGATGTTCCCGGCTTTCATGGGATAGTGCCAGTTATTTATGGCTATGAGGCCAGAGGATTTCCCAGGTGACCGGGCTTGGGTGAGGTTTGTGATAAGCCTCCTTTCTGGCTCAGCCGCCAGATGGGCCACACCTTTGTTGCTCAAGAACAGCCCATTATTAACTAATTAGCAGGGTTTTTGGCAACACATGCGCCACATGTATGAAGACCCCATATGAGTGCAGACGGCAGCCAGGAGTCTTAAGGACCTTCACCAAGGGAGGTGCCCCCTACAAGAGTTTATTTTTGAATTTTGGCTTTTGTGCCTGGACTCCAACTGGAATGACGCAGCGTTCATGGACGCCTTCTAGGATGGCCTGTCAGATGAGCTGCAGGACAAGTTAGTTTGAATGGAAGTGGCCCCAACCCTTGACACTTTGGTGGTGCAATGCTTGTGCATCGATGCACGTCTCCAATGGCGAAAGAACCGTCTCACCGTCCAGGAGCAGCCATCTGCATCTGTATCACAGCGCGCTGTGATAACAGCGCCCCGGGTCACCCAACGTGTTGTGGCAATGGCCAAGGAGCCAATGGAGTTAGGAGTGGTCAGACCTCGCCTGACAGCTCAGGAGTGAATGCGGAGACACCAGGGGGGTTGTGCTTGTATTGTGGGGGGGGGCAGGACATTTCTCTATTTCTTGTTTTCTAAAGCAAAGTGGGGCGCTCAAGCCTGTGCCTGAATCTTGGCTTGATCAGTCGGGAAATGGGGCAGGCCTGAACTGGGGGAAACCCTAGGTCAGGCACGTATCAAACACCCACCTGAATTAGTGGAGGTTGACTCTGGGCCCCCTCGGCATATGATTTTGGACACTCAGGTTTTCTTGGCTTACCAAGTGGAAGGGATTCCAGTGAATGCACTGGTGGACTCAGGGGCCATGACTAACTTTATACACCAGGCCTTTGTGGCCCATTTTGATGTCCCCTTGGTTCCGGTAGAACCTCCGATGAGGGTTGAGACTATTGATGAGTGGGAACTTATTGCAGGACCCATTAAATTCACCACCCAGCCTTCGCGCTTAGTCATTGGAGCACATGAGGAGGCGATCCACTTTTATGTCACCACAGACCTCCATTTCCTATTCGTCCTCAGCATGGCTTGGCTTAGGATTCATGATCCTCAGGTGGCATGGTCGCAGAACATCATTTCTTTTTCAAGTCTGCAGTGTGTGGAGCACTTCCACCACACCTGTGCTGGCCAGGACATCACCACCTCTCCATACCTCCTGAACTGATGGACTTCACAGATGTGTTCAGTGACAAGGAGGCAGACTCGTTACCCCCGCATCGGCCCTATGATTGCCCCATGGACCTTCTGCCCAATGTGCCACTGCCAAAGGGACATTTGTACTCCATGTCTCAGCCCGATCTGGCCACACTACGGGACTTTTTGGACAAAAACTTGGCCCGAGGGTTCATCCGGCCTTCGTCGTCCCCTCTCTTAGCCCCAGTCCTCTTTGTCAAGAAGAAGACGGGAGACTTATGTTTGTGCTGTGATTACCATCAACTAAACGACATCACAGTGCAGAATAGCTACCCCTTGCCGCTCATCCCAGAGAGGTTGCGGGAGACCACTATCTTCACCAAGTTTGATCTTTGAGGGGCCTACAACCTGGTGCGGATGCGAAGGGGGACAAATGGAAGATGGCATTTGGCACCTGATACGGCCATTTTGAGTACAGTGTGATGCTGTTTGGGTTGACCAACACCCTCGCAGTCTTCCAGCACCTGACGAATGATGTGTTTTGGGATATGTTAGATCAGTTCATGGTGGTGTACCTGGATATAGGTACACCATATATATTAGAATAGATATTCTGATCTATTCCGGGTCCAGGGACAACCACCTTCAACATGTTCATCTGGTTTTGCAATGCCTTCAGGAGCACCAACTTTATGCAAAGCTGGAGAAATGTCTCTTCTTCCAGACTTCCATAGACTTCCTTGGGCACATCATCTCTCCCGAAGGCATCGCCATGGACCTGTGAAGGTGGAGGGCCTTATGAAGTTGGGAACCCCCTCGTGGTGTGAAGGACATTCAACACCTATTGGGGTTCGTTAATTATTACTGGACCTTCAGCCCAGGTTTTGCCAAGCTGACAGGTCCAATAACCCAGCTCCTTCAAAAGAGAGTCCTGTTCCAGTGGGGTTCCCCACAGCCACAAGCCTTTGAGGCCCTCAAGAATGCCTTCATCACAGAACCCCTCCTGAGGCATCCTGATCCATATCATCCTTTTGTGGTGGAGACAGATGCATCAAACGTAGCTATTGGGGCAGTTATGTTGCAAGCCCCAGTGGATAGCACCACTCTTTTTCCCTGCACTTATTATTCCTGTAAACTCACTCCTTCCGAATGCAACTGGGAAAAAGAGTTACTGGCTATCAAGGCTGAGTTTGAGGCTTGGCAACATCATCTCAAGGGGGGCCAACACAAGGTGGAGGTCCGGACGGACCATCGGAATTTAGAACATTTGTCAATGGTGAGAAAGTTGAACCAGCAGCAGATCCAGTGGTCATTGTTTTATGCCCGGTTCAACTTTTCTGTGACCTATATCCCCAGTGGTCACAATCAGAGGGTGGATACCCTGTCCCACAAACCCGAGTACTTTTGCCCCGAGGACCCCCTTCCTCCACAGATGGTGCTACCAGCAGAATCCTTGGCCACAGTCCAGGAACTGGTGAACTTGCAGACTCAGGCGTGAGAAGCGCAGCACCTAGACGCTTGGTCGCAGCAGAGATCGGGGAGATTGGACCCGAATCCCCATGGACTTGGAGGAGGGTTTACTCAAGCATCAAGGCCAGTTGTACATACCCACGGGGCTGCTTCGAACCTTTATTATGACTTAGTGTCACGACAATCCTGTAGCTGGCCATTTTGGGTTTTTTAAGACCCTCCATCTTGTAACGTGGACTTTTTGGTGGCCTCAAGTATGGCATGATGTCCACGCCTATATCACATCCTATGTACCATGCAGGCAAGCGAAAAGCATGATGGATGCTCCTTCTGGTCTCCTCCAACCTCTACCGATTCCAGAAAGACCATGGGGAGCGATTTCCATGGACTTCTTGACTCATTTACCGCCTTCCTCTGGATTTACAACTGTGCTGGTCGACATGTTAACAAAAATAGCCCACTTCATTCCGTGTCGTAAATTGCCAACGGCCTGTACAATTGCCCGTTTGTTCTTGCGGCATGTTTTTTGTCTCCATGCTCTGCCAGACAGTGTAGTTTCTGACCGTGGTGTACAATTTACAGCCCAATTTTGGAAAAGCCTGATGACTGCGTTACAGGTAGATATGTGCTTGTCGTCAGCGCACCATCCAGGGACTGATGGGGGGACGGAGAAGGTCATTGGAATTCTCAAGCAATACTTGCATTGTTTTGTAAACCAGCAGCAGAACAACTGGGCTGATTATCTCCTTCTGGCGGAGTTTGCATTCAACAACTCCCAGCACACCTCCACCCAAATGACACTATTTTATGCAAATGTGGGGTACCATCCGTGGTTCTTCCCTTTGACACTATTAGATTCCTCTGTTACCGAGACCCGGGAATTCCTTTCGGAACTTCACTCAGTTCAGCAGTTAGTTCGGCAGTAATTGATACAGGCCAAGGAAGATTACAAATGGTTTGCAGATCACTCTCGATGGGCAACGCATGTAGGAGACCATGTGTGGTTATCCACAAAACATCTTCAGGTCGACTGCCCAATAAAGAAGCTGGACCATCAATTCATTGGCCCATTTCCCATCAAGGCGGTCATCAACCCCGTAGTCTATCAACTGACTCTACCACGCTCCGTGCAAATTCATCCAGTTTTCCACCATTCCCTTTTGGTCCCTGATGCCCCTTCGTGTTATCTCCAATGTCCCACAGCTGTTGATCCACCACTGGTGCCCAGTAAAGATGGCACAGTAGAAGGCAAGGTGGCCAGCATTAGGGATTCCCACTGGCTGAAAGGTGGTTCCAGTTTTTGATTGAGAGGCAGTCCTTATGCCCCAGTCCTTATATGGATGTTCCATGACTATTTCCCCTTGTGACCACATCCTGACTGTCAGACTCGAGGGAAGGGGCCTGAGGTGGGGGATAGTGTTGTGGCCCTGATTCCAAGCCTATGCTGTCAGAGGAAGAGGACCTGGAAGATGAGGAGGAGGAACTGGGAATGCCTTCCTCCCCAGGAACTTCCTCTCTGGCAGTGCCTTCCTCCGCAGGACCTTCCTCCCTGATAATGCCTCAGGTTCCATCAGACAATCGAGAGGAACAGCCTGAGATTAATCAGGAGAGAGGCATATCAGAGAAGCCCCTGACAGGGAGTAAAGAGGAAGAGTGTTGGCTCGATCCTAAGCAGCATCGTAGGGAGAAATGTGAGCAGCAACGTAAGAAGCATGAGAGGGTCAGAGAGTGAGCTGAGTCATTGAGCCACACCCCTCAAGGGATAAAAGTGGGTGTGTTTTCTCCTGAAACTTTGTACGGGACAAAGTTTAACCTTACTTCAGATTTTCTTCCTGAATGATTATTTTTGTGGACTGCCTTGTGATTTTCTGTGAGTAAAACTTTATTTGTTATCAGTTCAAACTTGGCAGGCAGGACATGTTAGAATGCCAACAATATTATCAGTTCCAAAGAATTAACTCTGTGAAGTCCAAGCCAGCTTGCCTGCCTGTGTTTGTGTGAGTTTGCACTCTTTCATCTTATGGGAAAGAAGAAAGGTGAGATAGAACATAAAAGTATGTTCCTCCTATTCAATTGTAGTGCTAAAAAGCAGTAGTCCCTCCTTATTTCTCTTACTTTTTTTTGAGATTTGTTTTAATGTATGAATTTCCTGATCTTTGTATACAAGTGGTTCTTCCCTTATAATTTTATATGTAATATCCCTCACTCTTTTCCTGTCAAATATTACATGTACCTCACGTGGTAATTTTTGTTGTCTAGCATAGTTGGTATGTATCTGATAGACCTCATTGATTTCATAAATAATTTCCTGCCTGTCTCTCTGCAAGGCTCCTACAATTATATCAGCCATAACTGCACCCAGCTCATCTTCCTTTTCCTCTGTAATATTTTGAAAACACAAGTAGAAGGATGCCTTATCCATCTCTAAATGTGAAATTTGCTCTTCCAACTCCCTATTTGCAGCCACAAATTTTTTACCTACGAGTTCCAGCTTTTCCTCAGTCTGCTTTGACCAAGTTTCTATCACTTTTATTCTTTGCTCATTTTTCTCTATTGTTTGTTGTATTGTTTCCAACTTATTGTCCAACTTATTTATATCTCCTTTCAAATCAGCATGGTTTTTAGACATTGTCTCTTGCATTTTTAACATTGTTTCCTGGATAGACAATAATGTATCTTGCATCGTCTGTGCATTTATCATTACAGTCTGTTTCTCCATGTCCAGCATTCCCCTCTTTGACCTGATGGTGATGGCGCTGTCAATGCTGATGTCAGATCCATGTATCTGCCATTCTTCAATGGAAGAAGAAGGGGGGAGGGAAGTTGGTAAAAGAAATCCTTTTTTGATGTAACTTGAATATATTAAATGTTATATTGAATTTGTATAACCTACACTTGTTATACAACTGAAAGACTGAAACCAGATGCCCCAGAAACCTGTCACCTCTGGAAGAGACAGCAAAAGAGAAGGGACCATAAAAATGCCAGCCAGGAGATATTTCCTGAGAAAGATCAGGAGATTCATCAGGAGATTCCTGAGAAAGATCAGGAGATTCAAAAATTCAGAAGATCATTCTCAGAAGAGGGGAGGGGGAATTAACATGTTGATTCTTTGATTTACAAAATACACATCAAGATAAGGGGAGGGGTCCTAAACTCCCGTATCTATCACTGCATTCCTGGGAGAAATTAGACGCTGTTTTTGAATCCCTACTTGAATTATCTCATCTCAATAAAGGATTGCTTTTGGAACACCTAGATTTCAGAAGTTCAGAGAGACATCTGGGATGGAAGAATCAAGGGATGCTCACTGGGGATAATTGTAAATCTGGCAGGAAATTTGAGCTGGAGGCCCTATTGGATCAGGAAGAATGGGACCACTGACTGATGACTGACTGAAACAGTACATAAAATGCTTCATGAGGGAAGCCTTGGAGGGCCTCGATGTGAAGGATGCACCAGGATGCCAATGTAGGAGAACAAGATAACCAGAAATTGACAGAACCTGAGCCACCACAAGATCCAGCTGAGAATATTGGGCAGTGGGACAAGCTGAAGAACTAAGCATCCATAACAGGTACCCCACCCCTGACTGCCCCAAGAGAGGGTATTAACCCTGGCCAACCCAAAGACATACTACTGCAGAGGAAGGTCTCACCCCTGGGTGTAAAATTCAATGGGGACCCCAGATACTGGGATTTTTTTCTGGTGCAAGTCCTCACCTACATGCAAGAATATGGGCAAATTTCTCAAGCCAGGGATCCTGAGTATGATTCGTCACCCTGGCCCTTGAAGGGGCAGCAGCCAGATGGCTGGTGATGCACCACAATATCAAAGCTCCAGAATTAAGGAACCTCGATCACTTCATGATGGCCCTACACCATTGCTTCTAAGACCCTCTAGCCAATAGAAAAGCCTGAGACCGCATCAGAGTTGTAAAACAAGGCCGTCGCCCGGTAGCTGAATACACTAGGGAATTTCATGAACTGGCTGGCCGAGTTGACTGGCCAGAGAATATCCCAGTCTGTTCATTCAAAGATGAACTAAATTATGATCAATACGCTGCCTGCCTGGCCTGTGGGGCCCCAAACCTCCTGCATGAATGGTACCTGATGATAGAGGAGGCAGAGATAGACATGACTCAAAACCAGTACCACAGTGGCAAGCTTTGGAAAAGATCCCCATCCCAGTGTGGAAAGGAGGGACACCATGCAGCAGAATGCCATCCAAGAACCCTTGCCAGAAAGCCAGACCACCCATCAGGGGGGAAACCCAGAACATCCAGCCCTCAAGGAAAGGAGACTGGCCTGAGAGGCCGAGTAGCTCTGGGATTCCGATCCCCCCCAACCCAGAGGAAGAATCCCCAATGCTCTGAGGGGATCTGAGCCAGTCCAAAAGTAATCAGAAAGATGACCCATGGGTAAACAACCCAATTGAACAAATTACTCTACCCCTAAAACTATTTATCCCCATCTGAGGGAAGGGGAAAGAAGTTGCAGCATTGCTGGATTTGGGATGCACCCAATGCCTAATAAATCCCTCCTTTGCAGAGAAATTGGGGATCCAACTGAAAGAAATGGAAAATCCCATCACTTTCTTCCAATTAGATGGAACTATAGCGGGGAAGGGGGAGCCAGCTAGGTTTACCACAGAACCATTGAAAATAAGATTAGGGAACCATAATGAGATTCTCACATTCCTTGTAGCCAGGAATGGAACAGCTGCTAGTCCTAGGTCTCAGATGGCTGCAGAAATGGAATACAAAAATAAATTGGAACCATACAATTCCAGAGAGACGTAGTATTTGCAAATAGCTCAGAGGAAAGGATTAAGAAAGGAACAGAGAACAGAGAGTCAGCCATGACCGGACAGTCGGCTGAACCCACTAACATCCCCAATGAGTACCAGTATCTGGCCCAAGTATTTAACGAGGAAGCTTGTGATGAACTCCCACCCCATCGGGCCACAGACTGCGCTTTCGAAATCTTAAATCTTAAACTCCCCAAACCACAAATGTACTTCCAAGTCTCCAAGAGAACGAAAAGAACTCAGAGTATTTACTTATGGTTCTGCTGAGAACAGACATTTCAGTTTTTTGAATGCCATTTGGCATTCCATTGTCCAAATAAGTTTACCTATATTAAATCTTTTTACCACTTTCCTGTCGCTCTGTAGGTACATTTCAGGTTCCACTCTTCCACTGCTCTGTCTCTTCCAGTTCTTGTTTTATTTTTATTTATTTATTTGGTTTGTCAATTGCTTACAATATAATAGGTATAAATAAAAACATAGTTATTAATACATATGAATACATGTAAGAAAAATAAAAAAATAAAAGAAACAATAGGACAGGGATGGTAGACATGTTGGTGCACTTATGCATGCCCCCTACAGATCTCTTAGGAAAGGGGTGAGGTCAATAGTAGAAAGTCTAAGGTTAAAGTTTTTGGGGTTTGGGGAAGAAACCACAGAGTCAGATAGAGTATTCCAGACTCTACCTGGAATACAATGAATTCCAGACATTGACTACTCTTGCTGAAGTCATATTTTTTGCAATCAAGTTTCATGCGGCTAACCTTGAGTTTGTATCTATTGTGTGCTCTTGTGTTGTTATGGTTGAAGCTGAAGTATTCATTGACAGGTAAGTCATTGAAATGTATGTTTTTATATACCATACTTAGATCAGACCAAAGACGGCGAAATTCAAGGTTTTCTAGATCTAGAATTTCAAGTCTGGTGGCATAAGGTATTCTGCAATGAGTAGAAGAGTGGAGAACTCTTCTTGTGAAATATTTCTGGATTTTCTCAACTATGTTAATATCAGATATGTAATGTGGGTTCCAGACTGAAGAGCTATATTTGAGTATTGGTCTAGCAAATGTTTTGTATGCTCTCGTTAGTAGTGTAATAATACCAGAGAAAAAGCTATGTAAGATTAGGTTAACAACTCTTAACGCCTTTTTGGCTATGTTTTTACAGTGGGCTTGAGCACTTAACTCATTAGAGATGAGTACTCCAAGGTCCTTTACAGAGCTTGGATCATCAATAAGATCTTAACTGTTCAGCTTGTATTTTATTTTCTGATTTTTTTGCCAATATGTAAGACAGAGCATTTATTTGTTGAGATTTGAAGTTGCCATTTGTTTGACCATTCTGATACATAGTCGAGGTTTTTTTGAAGGGTAGCAGTATTGTCAGAGGTGTTGAATACCTTTACATCATCAGTGAAGAGAATGCAGTTGCTTTTAATATGATCACAGAGGTCATTTATGTAGAGTATGAAAAGAGTTGGTCCTAGAACACTGCCTTGGGGGACTCTACTGCTGACAGGTACAGAATTTGATAGGATGCTCCCAATTTTGACCATTTGTCTGTTTGACAGGAATGCTTTTATCCAGTTATGTAGGTGTCCAAGGTGCTTCAAGATATCCACTCTTTCCTCTGGCTTCTCCTACCTATTTACTCCTTTTCTATTTCCATTCACAACCAAATCACAGTCCACAGTCCACTTTTTTTTTCCTCTCCCTTCTCTCACCAGTCCACCAGTCTCCTTCTCCGACACTCTCTGGACTTTTTCCTTCATTCACTGTCTGTCTCATGCACCACTCTCCTTCTCTCTTTGCACCAGCTTCAATCCCTCTTCCTTCTGTTCTAGTCCTTCCTTCTTTCAACAACACCCACTTCACCTTCGACTGTCACTGTTCACCAATTTACAGTCCACTTACCAACCTCTTGACTCCTTCTGTGCACTATTGTTCTTCTTCAGATTCCACTCTCCCGCATTTCCGTCTGCTACAACTTATATTTCAAAGGGTTGCTTTTTTCCTCCAGCCTCTCTTGCCTGTTGCTTCCCTTCCATCTTCATATGCAACAAACTCCCCTGCTCCACTCCTCTCCAGACTTCAACTTATCTTTCGAAGCACTGCTTTCTTTCCTCCGATTCACAATCCACCATCCACAGTCTACTTTCCTTTCCTCTCCTTCTCTTACTGCCTATCTGGTTCACTGATCTCCTTCTCCAACACACTCTCTCTCCGGATTCCTTCTGTCCGATAAGCCAATCTATCTCTATCTCCACGCCAACTACAATCACCTTCCCCGCTCATTCTTCATTTCTTTTTCCAACAGCATCCATTTCTTGGCTCCTGTTGAGGTAATTCCCCGTAAGGAGAATGAGCACATACAGGGATACGTATAGAGAATAGTGTTGGAATAATACACACCCAGTACACAGATATACTGTAAAGTAAATGTAGGTTTTTACTTCCAGAACGGTTTAAGCAAAGTCCAAAATAGGCAGTCCAAAAATCATTCACAGGTTAATCAGTCAGTTATGCAATCCAGGGATATTCCAGTAACAAAGTCCAGTACAAAAAACAGTTAAGTATCAGACTTATATCAAATCCAGTAAATATCAGTCAATTAGAAGAAATTGAGCAATAGCAATACTTTCCAACAGAAGGAAATAAAGATACACTCAAACTCTCTTCTGAGACTCAGACTAAGACTAAACAATCCAGGTTTCTGGCTCCATCTTATGGCCGTTTGAGAAACCACACCCAATTGCATGCTCTTGCATTCCCTTAAAGAGACAGTAATAAAATGTCTATCCTGGTTTATATATTTCTAACACGAATACCTGTTAGGAGACTCATATTCCTAACAGCTCCTTTCCAATTCTCCTTCTGTCCCCTGTCAACCAACTTGCTGCTCTCAAGCAGCCATTCCACTTCCTCTCACCAACTTTTTCTTTCCTTCATACTTATTCTGACACTTTCAAAAGCCAGGCTTTTCTCTCTGGTCTCCTTCCGTTCAGTTCTTCTCTTCTTGCTTTGCCATTTTCCTTAATAACTTTTTCCACCAGACTTTCTGTCTGCCTCCTTACAATCTCTTCACTGGCACTATACTGCTGATTCACTGTTCCTCTTGCCAAGTCGTCACTTACTTTCTTGGGGATTTCCCCACTACCGGAGCCTCCTCTTCTTGCCAACTCACAATTTAGGATGTAACTTTTCAGGTATTTCACTTCTTTTTCAGTATTGGGAACTTATTCTTCACTTGTCACAGTCTGTTAAATAATTTTTTGCTTCCTCATCTGGCCTCGTTATGGCCTTGGGTCTGCCATCTCTCAATGACAGATGTTTTCATACTGGGTTGTTGGGGATGTTGAAGTAATTCCCTGTTGAGGTAATTCCCCATTAGGAGAATGAGGGTATACAGGGAGACTTATAGAGAGTAGTGTTTGAATAATACACACAGAGTACACAGATATACTGTACAGTAAATGTAGGTTTTTACTTCCAGAAAGGTTTAAGCAAAGGTTTAAGCACAGCTGAACAACCAACAAGATGGCTGGCAGCAACTTGCTACCTGCACCCTTCGATCAGGCAACTGAGGACATCATACATCGATCGATTCCTCATGTTCCTCGAGAACAACAACTTGAAAGATGCAAACAACCACAGGAAGAGAACTGTGTTCCTGACACACTGCGGGCCCGCAGTGTTCAAGATGGCCAAAGCATTGGCCAAGCCCGAAGATATAAAAGAGATGGCATGGCCAGACCTAGACCGGCTACTCCAAAACCACTACACCCCAGCCGTTCCCAACCTAATCCGGAGACATGAGTTCTACTGACGGGATCAGCAGGATGGAGAGAGCATCAGGGACTTTGTGGCAGCCCTAAGAAACATCGGGGGTGTGTGCGGTTTCTCTAACATGGACGAGGCTCTGAGAGACTGCGTGGTTCTTGGGTTAAGAGATCCCATACTCCAGAGCAGACATTACGGTCACCGAGGCCATCGCTGAAGCCATCGCAGCCGGGGCCACAAAGAAGTCAGCAGGCAAGATGAGGCAAATGAACGCAAGGGACCGGCAAATAACTTCAGAAGCCAACTCATCACCAGAGAAAGGACCTGAGGTTGGTCACAAAGCCACAACAGCACACCATGAGGATGTCGATTCCTCCCCCAATACCGAAGACAAGGAGGAGGAGATCCACAGATTGCAAGCAGAGTGAGACTGATGGGAGCGGAGAGGTTGTAAGTCGGGTTTTCAGTGCGCCAGATGTGGCTGTGACCACCCCCATTCAGAGTGCCGGTTCTTAGATGCCATTTGCCAGTACTGGCACATCGTGAGAAACAGGGGCACATCGCCAAGGTCTGCCGCAACAAACAAAACTACAGCCCAAGGTGACATGACAATATGCCCCCCAGGAACCGGAACAAACACACAGAGAACCGTTGGAGCCATGAAGGGCAAAGCAAGTGGCTCAGCAAAGCCCGATGGAGGGAAGAGACACACCAAACAGTCACCATCGGGCATTCAAACAACACCGATGCAAGAAAGGTGCACGTGCAGGTCAGCATCAAAGGCAGGCCGTGCAACATGGAAGTGAATTCCAGATCCTACCTCTCCATGGTATCATGGAACACAATCAAGCGGTTAGTGCCCAGCTTACAAAAACGGGAGCTGGAGAGTCAAAAACTAACCATCAAAGACTACCGGGGAACCGGATCCCCGTGATAAGAATTGGACATTGCCACATTACTTTCAAGAATCATGGGAAAGTACTTCCACTAACCATCATGGACAGAGACCGCCCAAGCCTGAGGGGACTGGAATGGTTCACGCCATTTGGAATCGAGGTGAGGGGCATCAACCACGTAGAGAAAACAGACTGGGAGGAGGAACTCATGAAGGATTTCCAAGAGTTTTCGACGGACAATTAGGCAAGTACCGGGGGTCCCCAATATCATTTAATGTGAACCCCAATATTGCCCCAATCCATCTTAAACCAAGGCGAGTTCCATTAGCACTCAAGCCTAAAATCGATGAGCAACTAGACAAGCTCATCGCACAAGGGGTCCTGGAGCCAATAGATCATGCACACTGGGAGACCCCAATAGTCACCCCGATAAAACCAGATGGGTCAGTGAGAATTTGTGGTGACTACAGGGCAACCCTAAATAATGCACTGCAACAGAGTGCGTACCCAGTTCCAGTGGTACAGCACCTCCTACACTCACTAGGGAGAGGAAAAGTTTTCGCGAAGCTCGACCTGGTATGCAGGCATACCAGCAGCTGCCAGTCAATGCTGAGACTGCGGAAGCACAAACCATTGTGACCCACAGGGGAGCTTTCCTGTGCAAAAGACTCCAATTTGGAGTCAGCGAGGCACCAGGGGTATTCCAGAGCTTAATGGAACGATTATTACAAGGCATAAAAGGAGTGGTGCCATATTTTGATGATGTCTTGGTAGCAGCCAAAAACAAAAGACAATTGGGGAGCTGCCTCAGGGAAGTCCTGCAGAAGTTTAAAAATGCAGGACTAAAAATAAAAAAATAAAACTGCCAGCTATGCACTGAAAAAATAGAGTTCCTGGGATACCTAGTTGATAAAGACGGAATTCACCCAAAGAGAAAAAGATTAAAGTGATCAAGGAAGCCCCAAGACCACAAAATAAAGCAGAGTTACAGGCTTTCCTAGGACTAATTAACTTTTACAATGTTTTTTTGCCACAAAAGACAACGACGACGGAACCTCTGCATAGGTTACTCGACAAAAGAGCCATCTGGTCCTGGGGCAAGTGGGAAGAAGCCTCATTCCGGAAAATAAAAGATCTCCTCACATCAGAATTAGTCCTCATCCAATAGAGCAAAACCCTACCACTAACGGTGACCTGCGATGCCTCACCATTCGGCATCGGAACCATATTTAGCCATAGTCTGCCAGATGGGAAAGAAGCACTGATTGCATACTTCTCTAAGACATTATCAAAGGCAGAACTATAGTCTACTCAACAAGGAGGCACTAGCAGCAGTCACCAGCGTGAAGCGGTTTCACGAATATCTGTACGGTAGGAACTTCACCCTTATCACCGATCACAAACAACTCCTGGGGATCCTGGCAGGGAGCAAGGCTACCCCTAACATCTTGTCACCCCGGATGACGAGGTGGTCCGAGTTCCTTGCTGCCTACAACTAATAGCTAATACATCGCCCCGGCAAAAGCATCTCACATGCCGATGCATTAAGCCATTTCCCCCTGCAGGATCCAGAGGACGACCCAGCACCCACCACATCCACCCTGCAAATAAAGACACTGCCCAACCTGCCAATGATCACATCAGACATTGCTAGAGAGACAATCAAAGATGGGAAACTGGCACAGGTTTTGAGCTGGGTAGAAAAAGGGTGGCTGGAAACCGAGAGCAGCAACCAGTTTAAACCTTTCTGGAACCAGCAGACTGAACTATTTTCCCAAAAGGGATGCATTTTATGGGGTGACAGAGTGGTGATTCCACAAACATTGCAAATGAGAATATTGCACATGCTGCACGAGGGACACCCAGGCATCGTAAAGATTAAATCCCTGGCCAGAAGCTACATTTGGTGGCCAGGGATGGACAAAATCATCGAGACATGGGTGGCAACATGTGATAAATGTCAAAGATCCAGGCCAAACCCTCCCTCCGCAGCAACACTTGAATGGGAAACACCCAGGGGCCCATGGTCAAGGGCCCACATAGACTTTGCGGGACCCACAAAAGGACACACCTTTTTAATCACAGTTGACACTTACTTCAACTGGTTGGAGGTAAGCATTATGCAATCTATCACAAGAGAAGCAGTCATAAAAAAACTAACTAAGCTTTTTGCTACCCATGGACTACCAGACTTGCTAGTCTCTGACAACGGGCCACAATTCATGGCATTGCCGTTCGAACATTTTCTCACTGAACAGGGCATACGGCATGCATTGACAGTGCCCGCTCATCCAGCGGTGAATGAGCAGGCGGAATGAATGGTCAGATACATGAAAGACGCCCTAGAAAAATTGGACACAGGGAGCATGCACAAAAAAATAAATAAACTGCTAACAATACAACATATAACACTCAGCTCAAAAACCAACAAAAGTCCAGCAGAGCTCCTCAAGGGAAGAAAACTCCAATCCCACCTAAACAGACTGCACCCAACATATAATTCCAAAAAACCACCAGACTTGTCTATCAGGTACCGCACATTTAATCCAGGAGACACAGTTTATGCTAAAAACTTTTCAGGGGACCTGCTCTGGGTACCTGCCAAGATAACCCAGATGACAGGTCCCCAGTCATACCGGCTAGAAACGGAGGACGGAAGGAATTGGAAACAACATATCAACCAACTAAGATCGAGAACAACCTCCAACAATACAAGCAACACACAATAACCACAAAAAGATTTTAATAAAAAAACTAGAGGGGGGGGAGAAACCCCAAACAATTACCAAAAGGAAGGAGAAAATCCTCCCACAGCACAGTGGCAAACCGAACACACCCAACCGACACAAACCAAGCAACCACCACCAACACCAATAAATAGAGAAAGAAACCAACAATACTTACCAGCAAACAAAGGCAGCAGAAGGGAACCAGCAGAAGATGACCCACGTGGAACTTCGCCTGGAAGAAACAGCCATGCCAGTTCAACCAGCCCGGAAAGACCGTCCGGGAACAGAGAAGCTGACAACTCAACCGACCCCAGTAGACCAGGTGGGAGTTTCAGTGAAAGGCCTGACTCACCCTTCCAGGCGGTTCCATACAGAAGAGCAGGAGCAACAAAGATCCCATCCGAACCGGCTGAAGACCACGCAACAACTGAGCTGCTCAGGTCAAGTAGGCTGGTTAAAAGCTCTGCCTACCTACGGGACTATGTCCTGTAGGATGGACCAAACCAAGAGGGGAGGGGTGTTCCATATTAGCATTCTTGAATACCCTCACCTGATTGGTTAATAGGGACCGCACTGTGATTGGACGAAAGAACAACAGTGATTGGTTAGTAAAGAATCAACCACGATTGGCCGTGCCGATCGTGGGAGATTCAGAAAGCTGTCATTGGATGTGAGCTGCCGGCAAGCTCTATAAGAAGGGCTGCCGCGGCTCGCAGGTCCAATACAGATCTATAACTTTAATAAAGAACTGAAGTTACGCTGGTCTCAAGTCTCTTTTTCCTGTGCTTCTACAAGTCTGGTGTCAGTTTTGATGGTGTCCAGCCAACATGTTCTTTGGTAGCCTGGTTTCCTTTTCCTTCTTTTTCCAAACATAGTAGCATTCTTCAGTGAAATCCTTGCATTGTTGAACTTCAATTTCCAATATGTTTCGTTAACTGGCCATTCTGAAAGTTTTAAGTGGGAGGTCATGAGTTCTAGTTCTATCTGGGCATGAAGCCAACTGGGTCACCTTGGGTCTGTCATTTTCTGTCAACCCTAGGAGGCAATAGCAAAATATTTTTAAAAGACATTGTCAGAAAAACTTCAGGGATTTGTTCAGACAGTCTCTGAGAATTGGACACAACCAAATGGAAAATTTTAAAAAAATCTCTACTATGTTCCATTCCCTTCATCTAACTATGTCCTATAATTGAATGTTACCAAGGTCACTTACCTTCCCAGCATTTATGAAAGCATAGCAATAATCAAAAATTTTCAATATAATTGCACCAACTTTGCTTTCTGTTCAAAAAGCTTAAAATTCTAATCCAATTAAAGAAAAAATAATAAAACAATAATGCTTTGATATTTCCCAACTGAATGACTTTTTATTACTAGCAATTTGCTAAGATACCAGATGATTATTGGCATAGTAGCATAAATTGACCTTGTTCTTTGATCTTGTTCTTTTCACTTCAGTGGAGTTTTACCACACCTGCAATAAATTCTGGAACACATGATTAGTTAAAAGAGTTTCACAAGTGTTTCTCTAGTGTTTTATGACCTGTGTTTATATAGTCCAATCCAAAACCAGAAATTAGGCTCAGAAGAACATACAGCCATAGAATCTCTTTCCAAATTAAATATTTACTGTTTATAATTTATTTCTAGAACATTGTCTTTTGTGTTCCAATATTGTAATCAGGGTACATCCCATATAGTCATTTGCACCAAAAATTCAGAGATAATTATTTTGTGTAAAATCTCAGTGCAAAGAACTCACTTTATTTTAAAAATAAACACTTATACAGAACAAGAAATCAATCCGAGGTGAGCTGCTGCTGCTGGCTTGGACCAGTTTGGGTGAACCCTTTGTTAAGATTCTGCACAGTTCAGTGAATCAGCAAATTGTGCCACTGGCTGGCCCCTCCCCTCCCTGCTCACCCCTCCCCTCCCTGCCCCTCCCACTCACATCTTATCATGCCTTGCCCAATGACTAGTGTCACATCCGCTACATAGCTGCTGCTGCTCTCTGATTCCCTGGCTTTCCTTGATCATGCAGCCCAGCTGATCTCTGCTTAGTGAATCTCCTTTGCCGATCTTTGCTCCTTGCCCAGCTGCCTCCCATCTGGCCACTCTTCACCTGGTCTAAGAAGATAAGGCCAATGGAGAGGCTTGCCACACTTGTCCAAAGACTGCAGGTGGGTGGAGGGAACACAGTGAGGCTCGACTGTCTTTTGGGCCTGGCTCCAGGAGGAAGGCTTAAGAAAAAGTGCCTGGTCTGGGCACACAGCACCCCTGAGGGTTGCTCACCTGCTGCCCAGAAGTAGCAAGTTGCCCTGTTGTGGATTGGATGTAAGTGGCACATCCAGTTGAGGGGAGGCTGAGTGAGTGGCAGCTGAGGCCCCAAAAGAGGCCAATTGGCCAAGCCTTGCCATGTTGCCTCTGAGGCAGGCCTTCAGCCAAATGGGCAAGTCTGGAGCAGATCTCCCTCCTATGGCATGTTACTTTCTGCATTTAAATTTGGAGCTGCCCAAGCAAGGCCTGGAGGCCTGGAGGCACACACACTCCCCAAGTGGTGATCCCTGCCACTGCCACTCAAGCCAAATAGCCCAGACCAAATCCACTAGGGACCAGTCCACTTTCCTTCAGCCCCCTTCTTTCGGAGGGCTTCAATTGTCTCCCATCCACTTCTCCCCTCACCCCATTAACCAGCCTGGAGGTGGCTGGGTGGGCTTTATTTCATTCCAGGCATTTACCATCTGAATAGCATGCCACATTTGCAGTGGGGGGAAGTGTTTGGGGATGACAGTGGGGGAATGCAGGGGTGATGGCAGAGGAGCTGCTTTCAAGCCTTTGCAAGGTGGAGAATCTCCCCCTGGTTTTGCAGGCAGAGGCATGCTTCCTATTTTGGTAGCCCCCCCCCCCCTAGGAAAAATTTAAAAAAAATAAAATAAATGGGCTGCTGGGCTAGCAGCAGAATTTCCATGCCCTGGATGGACTCCAACCCGCATCCACTGGCAGCAGATAGTTTGTACATGATGAGAGACTTTGCTACCCTGGGCAGTAGAGCCACATCTCTCATTAGTGCTGAGTCACAAATGACTCACAGCTCATTTGGCAAGCATTGTGTGCCTGCCAAAAAAGTCTTTCTGACAGCCTCACCTGTAGCAGAGATGAGAATGTCAACAGTCTCTAGCCCCTAATTCTCCTTAAGCATTGCCAAATGAGGTGGCAGACTTTCTAAGCCTTTCTAAGGAGGGAGATATTAAGGCCATGTCACACTGAACCAACGGATGCAAAGAGGATGTAAAACGGACAAAAAACCTTGCCATCCGTTGGAAAACGCAATGTACTCACTGCCTCCGTTTGGCTTCCTCTCTATCCGTCCAGCATCCGTTTATGGACATTTCATCCACTCCAAAAGTTTTGGGCTGCCAAAATGTATCCAGTTCGTCCGTTCTGCATCCGCTATGCATCCACTACGCATCCGTTACGCATCCACTATATCTGCTAGGCATCCGTTCCACATCCGCGCAACTCGTATCCGCTAGGACGCAGGGAGGAAGCAGAATGGACGCGGAACGGATGCAGAACGGATGCCAAGCCTACACTGCCAGTAAAAAGGGGGAGCAACTCACCTGCATCTCACTTTCAGAACAGCAGCCAAGCTGTGCAGACCTCTGCAGCCTTCATCTGACTCTTCCTCTTCCACAGCATCCAGTCATGTGAATTGTGACAAAGTCCTTTCGGCAGCCAACAGTGCGAAACCATCTACAGGCTCTGTGAACTCTACTACGGGAAGAAAAGGAGGCACCCAAAAAAAGTCTGGGTCCAAAGATGGTTTGCCAGAAGACCAGAGGACGGACTGTACAACAAGCTGATGGTGGAGCTCAGGAGCGAAGACACTCGGGCATTCCAGAACTTCATGAGGATACCTCCAGCCATGTTTGACGAAGTTGTGCAGCGGCTGACACCCAGGTTTGACCAAGACAAACACCAACTTCCTGCCCCTCACTCTGCACCACCTGGCCTCAGCGAGCATGCAGTATGGCTGGAGAGTGCCACCCAGCACCATCAGCTTTGTTGTCAGAGAAGTGGTGCAGGCCATCATCGAAGAATACAAGGCGGAGCTCCTCCAGTGCCCCTCCACTGAAGAAGGATGGAAGAAAGTTGCAGAGCAGTGGTATCAGAAGTGGAACTTCCCCCACACCGTTGGAGCCATAGATGGGAAGCACGTGGCCTGCAAAGCTCCAGCCAACTCAGGGTCTACTTATCACAACTACAAGGGCTTCTTCAGCATCATCCTCTTCGCCATGGTCAGGGTCTACTTATCACAACTACAAGGGCTTCTTCAGCATCATCCTCTTTGCCATGGTCGATGCTGACTACAAGTTCATGTACATCGATGCTTCAGGCAACGGCTCATCTTCAGATGCCCAGGTATACAACGCCAGTCACCTCAAGGAGGGGCTGGAAAGCAACCTCTGGGCTTCCCAGATCCAGACCTGCTGCCCAATGACACGCAAGATGTGCCCTACTTCATCGTGGGGGATGATGCCTTCTCCCTCACAACCTACCTCATGAAGCCCTACACCTCCAAATACCTTACCCGTGAAGAGAGGATCTTCAACTACAGGCTGTTCAGGGCAAGGCGGGTGGTGGAGAACGCCTTTGGCATCCTGGCCAACAGGTTCCAGGTACTTCTCACCAACATGCAGCATAGCCCAGAGGCCATGAGGAGGATCGTGGAAGCTTGCTGCATCCTGCACAATCTCATGCGCACCCGCTACCCAGTCTTGCAGAACAGGCTTGTGGACCGTCAACAAGGCAATGGGAACATGGAGGCTGGGGAATGGAGGCAAGGGCAAAACCTGATGGACACTGAGGATGTGCAAGGCCCCAACAGAGCCTCACATGAGGCGAAGAAGCAGCGCAACCTCCTGAGACACTGGTGCAACTCCCCAGCTGGAGCAGTGGAGTGGCAAGACAGGATGGTAAATGCTTTATGGATGCTTCCTTCAGCCTGTCTCATCACATGGATGAGATTGGGCCATATATGTTTGGTTGGCCTACAATGAACAGGATGTTTAATAAAGAGTTGTGTTTATGTTGACATGTGTGGATGATTGATTATATCGTTATTGATAATAAAGGGCCGTAGGTGTGGCACCTGGGAGGGTGGACCATACAGTCCCACTATGCTTGCACTGGAGGTTTATCTATCCCACTGCTATCCTAACCCATCTCACAGCTATCCTTACCCATCCCATAAGCATGCAAAGGCTTAAGCCATTTCTAAAAGTTTCCACCAAGACTTTATTAAAAAAAAGAAATGAAGCAAGTGTGTGAATCATAAATAGACTCTATTAACAACAAGCTATAAAATAAAAATGAGTTTCTGGCATTCCTCTTGGTCGCTCAGTCTCAGGGGTGAAGGGTGCAGGTGCTGTGGAGGTGGCTGGTGCTGGAGTGCTTGTCATCAGCTCCTCCAGAAACAGAAGCAGCAGAAGTCCCAGCCCCAGAAGAGCAAGCCCGTGCTGCAGAAGTCCCAGCAGAACCAGAGTGAGGGCCAGGGGGCGGGATGGTAGCCCTGTCCCTCTTGCCAGGGCTGGCAGCAGGTGGCTGAGGCTTGTTGTGCTTCAGCATGGTTGTGGGGTTGCTGGCTGGCAGGGAGGCTGGCAGGGAGGGTGGCAGCAAGGCTGGCAGCAAGGCTTGCAGGCAGACATGCAGGCAGGGCAGGCAAGGCAGCCAATCCTTCCGGCAGCAGGTCTTTCCTCTGAATGGCGACCTGCTTCCGAGCTGCTTCTGTTATATCTGCGGGGCTGACACAATGCATCCTCCCCGCATGTGCAATTAATGCCAGGCATTCGCTGTGCATCTGCTGTGCATCTGCTGTGCATCCGTTGTCCATCCGCTTCATCCGCTCGGCGTCCACTCTGCATCTGCTGTATCCGCCCTGCGTCCTCCTCGCATCCGTGTTATCCGCTCTGGTTATGCAAATTTTTGCCCCTTTTGAGAGCGGATAACAATGGATGGAACATTTTGCTCGTCCGCTGTGTCTTTTTTGCATCCGTTGGCTAGTGTGACATGGGCTTTAAATCCAACCTCTGTGAGTGTGTGAGAGAGAAGGGTGGGAGGGGGGACTTCTTGGGAGTACATTTTGGAGAAGTGTCAAGAGAAATGCTAAAAGGGCCACCACCATGCTACCGCAGCCGCCCTTGTCCTTATCGCCACCGCCACCACATACCCCAGTTGAATCCTGACTCCTAGGCTGGCCTAGGCCACCACTTCTATGCCACTGCCCTAAGCACTCATGGCCTAGCTATCTTCCCCCCCAATCATCCCAGTCTGGCTTGCTTAGCCACCAACACCATGGCATGCAGCACTCGCAGCCTAGCAAGCTTCCCCCACACTGTCTCCAGCCTCCAGCTTACCTGGCCTACTGATGGCAGAGAGGAACGTGAGCCAGGGCTGACCCATCACCTCTCAGTCCCCACCAGCCTGTTTCTTGCTTCCCACCTGGATTCTCTGCAGTTGCTGGGCCTTGCCTGCTGGGCGTGGGTGGGGGTGACCAGAGAGCATGACGCTGTGCCACCCGGCCCGCATTGCCCCTATGTCTGTTGCCCTTCCCTCTGCCAGGGGCAATATGGGCAATGTAGCCTCGTGCTTCCTGGTTGCCTCTCACACTCAGCTAAAATGCTTGGCCCAGGGATAGCAGCTGGCAGAGGGGTGATGTGGGTGACGTCGCCTCATGCTTCCTGGTTGCCTCCCGCACCCCCCCCCCAGCAGCCACAAGCCTAGCAGATGTGGAGAATCTGAGCAGAGGACAAGATGCGGGCTGGCAGGGAGCAGAGTGGCGATGGCTCTGCCCTGACTGGATCACCTTTCCATCTGCCACCAGTTGCAGGAGAAAGATAAGTTTGCAGGCAGTTGGGAAAGCCCAAACCACTGCCTAGCTCAGAGCTGCTGGTGGGGTATGTTCTATATTAGCATACTTGAAATACCCTCTTCTGATTGGACCAGAAATACTACTTGCTGATTGGTCCAGAAACGCGATCCTGATTGGTTTGCATTGCCACCCTGTGATTGGCCCACCGGATTGGCGGGGGATTCAAAGAGCTGTCATTGGCTGCGAGCCGCTAGCAGCTGCTATAAAAGAGGCTGCTGTGGCTCTGCAGCCAGAGCAGATTCAAGCAACTAAATAAAGAGCTTAAAAGTCACACTGGTCTCGAGTCTTTCTTCCCGTGATCTAACACTGGCGACGAAGGTGGGATTCTGAGACAAAGGAGACCAGTCGAGCATGTGGCAACGAGGACTGACCAACTAACGAGATGGCCAGCAGCAACTTGCCTCCCGCACCATTTGACCCAACGACAGAGGACTGGGAATCGTACATCGACCGGTTTCTCATGTTCCTCGAGAGCAATTACCTGCAAGAAATCACCGATAAAAGGAAGAGAGCCATGTTCCTGACACACTGTGGGCCCACAGTGTTCAAAATGGCTAAAGCATTGGCCAAACCTCAGGATGTCACGCAGATGACATGGCCAGAATTGGACCGACTACTGAGAGCCCATTATGCACCGGGTGTCTCCAACCTTATCGGGAGATACGAATTTTATAAGAGACCAGAGAGAAGGTGAGAGTGTCGGGGAATTCATAGTGGCTCTGAGGGACATTGGCGGTGCATGTGATTTCCTCAATATGGACGAAGCTATGAGAGACTGTGTGGTCCTGGGACTGAGGGATCTCATATTACAGAGCCGACTACTGACCTGGCCAAACATCACGGTCACCGAGGCCATCGCTGAGACCACCGCAGCTGAGGTTGCAAAGAAGTCAGCAGCAACCATGCAGAAAATGAATGCAGTGACCCAGCAAACACGGGCAGAAACAGGCCAACACCAAGAAAGGAAGACAGAGGGCAATCAAAGAACCACCACTACAGCGCACCATGAGGACGTCAAGTCCTTATCCGAGACTGACGAGGAGGAGGAAGAAATACATAGATTCCAGTCAGAATGGTACAGACAGGAAAGGAGAGAACACAATCCAGGTTTCCAATGTGCCGGGTGCAGAGGAAACCATCCCCGATCCGAGTGCCATTTCCTAGACACTATTTGCCCGCACTGTGAGAAACAGGGACATCTTGCTAGGGTCTGTCAAAATAAAAACACCTACAGCCCTAGGCGATGAGACAGCATCCCCCCCCCCGGACCACAGACAGACAGGCAGGGAGCCGTTGGAGCCGCGAAAACAGGAACAAGCAGCCCAGCGAACCCTACCAAAAAGAACAGACTCACCAAACCATTACCATTGGGCATTCAAACACAACAGATGCCTGAAAGGTAAATGTACAGGTCAAAATTGAAGGCCAACAGTGCAACATGGAAGTGAAGTCCGGGTCATACCTGTCTATGGTATCCTGGAACATCATCAAATGACTAATACCCAGCATACGGAGAAGAGAATTGGAAAACCAAAGACTGACCTTAAAGGGGAACAGGATCCCCGTAGTCGGAGTTCGCCATTTTCAAATAACCTTCAAGGAACACTCAGAAATTCTCCCATTGACGATAGTGGGCAGGGATCGCCCAAGCCTGCTGGAGCTAGAATGGTTTGCGCCACTGGGGATCGATGTGACTAGCATAAACAGCATCACTGAGGCAGACTGAGAGGAGAACCTGATGAAGGACTTCCAGGACGTATTTGACGGGAAGCTAGGCAAGTACCGAGGATCCCCTATTTTGTTTAATTTGGATTTAAACATAGCACCAATCTGGCTAAAGTCACAGCGATTCCCATTTGCACTCAAACCAAAAATCGATGAGCAATTGGATAAGCTCATCGCACAAGGGATACTGGAACAGATAGACCACGCATGATGGGAAACCCAATTTATGACACCAGTTAAGCCAGATGGATCCGTGTGAATCTGCAGAGACTATAAGGCCACCCTAAACCATGCGCTATAACAAAGCACATACCCCGTTCCAGTGGTGCAACATCTGTTGCATTCATTGGGGGGAGGAAAAGTCTTCATGAAGCTCAACCTGGCGCAGGCATACCAGCAATTGCCTGTCGATTCTGAAACAGCAGAGGCACAAACCATTGTGACTCACAGGGGGGGGATTGAAATGCAACAGGTTGCAATTTGGAGTCAGCATTGCCCCAGGGAAGTTCCAAAGCTTGATGGAGCGTCTTTTACAGGGAATTAAAGGGATGGTGCCCTACTTCGATGACGTGCTGGTATCCGCTAAGAACAAAAACCAATTGGAAAGCCAGGGAGATCCTACAAAGATTTAAAGAGGCGAGACTCAAAGTAAAAAAAGAAAAATGCCATCTGGCCACTGAGAAAGTTGAATTCCTGGGGTATCTAATAGACAAAGATGGAATTCACCCCACTGAAAAGAAAATAAAAGCTATAAAAGAAGCCCCCAGACCACAAAACAAAACAGAACTACAAGCACTTATGGAACTCATTAATTTTTATAATGTCCTTTTGCCACAGAAGGCAACGACGGAGCCACTGCATAGACTACTTGATAAAGACCAGGTCACACTGGCTGACGGATGCAAAACGTATCCAAAAAGGACACAGCGGACTAGCAAAATTTTGGGGGTGGCTCCATCCATTGTTGTCCGCTCTCAAAAGTGGCAAAAATTTGAATAAACAGAACAGACAACAATGGAAAGGAACGGACGGGGGTAGCACGTAATGAGGATGGTAAGTGGATGTTCATAGGAAGCCTAGCAGATGGAAGCTGATGGAAGCGGATGACACATCCAAAGGGCTTCCGGGGGAGAATAGCGAAGCAGACGCGTAGCGGAAGGAGCGGATGCATAGCAGATGACGCGGATGCATCACGAACGCCTATAGGATGCATAGCGGATGCGTAGCAGATGTGTAGCAGATGCAAAGCATTCACTGCACATGTGGGGAGGATGAATTGCGTCAGCTCCATGGATATAAAAGGATGCAGCTTGCAAGCAGTCACCATTCAGAGGAAAGACCTGCTGCCAGAGACATCTTGAAAGAACAGCATGGTTCGTCAGTCAGGGAAGAAGAGTAAGCCTGTGCCTACTCCTGCCAGCCCTGGCAAGAAGGACAGAACCACTATCCCACCCCCTGGCACTGACTCTGAAGCTGCTGGTGCTTCTGCTGCTGGTGGTGGTGCTCTTGGTGTTGCTGCTGCCGGTGCTTCTCCTGCTGGTACTGCTGGTGCTGGTGTTGCTGGTGCTGCTGGTGCTTCTCCTACTGCTGCTGGTGGTGCTGCTGGTGCTTCTCCTGCTGGTGCTGCTGGTGCTGCTGGTGCTGCTGGTGCTGCTGGTACTTCTCCTGCTGCTGGTGCTGCTGGTGCTGCTGGTGCTGCTGCTGCTGTAGTGGACCAGCCCCAAGGCCTTCAAAACCCTGCTGCTGGAGGCCCTGAAGCCCCTGCCAGAGGGAGGAAGAGTCAAGGCAAGGAAAAGGGAGAGAGGAAACAGTACTCCATTTCCAAGGACCATGAGGAGGAGGTGCTGGAATGGCTGAGGGAGAATGAGTACCTGTGGAGAAAGGGCCACAGGCTCTATCGTGACACCAAGAGGAAGCAGGCAGTGTGGAGAGAGAAGGCAGAGAGCCTGGGCTACACTTCAGATGTACTCCTGGGATGGTGGAAGCACATGTACACCTGGTATGGCAAGCTGCACCTGAAGAAATCTGGCCAGGCCGCTGTCAAGCTTACTGAGCGGGAGATGTACGTCATGGTCAAGTGCAGCTTCCTGGAGGGTGAGGTCTGCCACCGAGGAGCAGCCCCTCTGTCAACCCTCTCCCTCAGACAGCCCACAGACAGCCACTCCTCTTCCAGCCAGGAGACAGCTACCATGTCCAGGCAGGTGTCTTTGGAGGGCCCCACGGTAGAGACCCCCCCCGACAGCTGCACTCCCCATGCCAGAGGACGTGGAGGATCCACTGTCTCAAACGGAGCAAGAAGAAGCAGCAGCCAGAGACCAACCCACACCCACACCCAGCTCCACATCCACAGAAAGCAGGCAGAGAGGCAGAGGCAGACTGGAGGGCCAGAGCCACACTGTCCTGTTGGAGATCAGGGACACAATCAAGACCAACACAGATCTTCTCTCTCAGCTGGTCCACAGCGATATACCATCCTCGAACTGCAAGCCCTTCATCGCGTACGTGTGAGCCAGACCCTCATGGCCCTGCCCGAGGCCCAGTACCAGTTGATGAAGGAGAAAATCACAGCATTGCTGCACCACTCTCCAGGCCCAGCTGAACCTGCTCTGACCCAGTCCAGGACTGCTCCTCCACCCCAGGCAATGTCACAGCCATTCTACGGCTTTCAACAGCCCCTCACCTACCAAGGCTACGAGTACCAGGACTTCCCACACCAGAGGCAGCCCTTCCCAGTCCAGGCCCAGGTACATTGCACACCACAGATGCCTCACCTCACCCAGCTGCAGACCAGACAGTCCCACTACACTCCTCCTTCCTCCACCCCACAGCCAAGCCCCTCAACAGAAAATCTTTCTTCAGTACTGTGCCTGACATCCCAGATCCTTGAGGAAAGGCCTCTCAACCTCACAGGACAGAGTCAGCTCTCTGAGAGCTTCCTGAACACACCATCCCTTGTTGTACTCTCAGGGCCAGGCACCCCAATGGCGCCTCAGACCAGCACTCCAGCCGCAGCCATCTCCACAGTCCCTGGCTGTTCGACAGATGAGACCAAGGACATGCCTCAGAGTGACTGAGAATAGTGCCAGAGACTGAGTTGTTACCTGTTCACCTTATCTTTGCTTAAATACACTTTACTTGGTTCATTTTGCTTTTTTAATAAAGTCATACAGTTTACTTAAGACAGTTGTTAATAAAGGTTAACTTTGCTTCACACACTTGGTTCATTTTATTGACTTAATAAAGTGTTGGTGAAAACTTTGAAAAAAGGGTTAAGCCTTTGCATGCTTGTGGGATAGGTAAGGAAAGTTGTGGGATGGATAAGAATAGCTGTGGGATGGGTAAGGATAGTTGTGGGATGGGTAAGGATAGCTGTGGGATGGGTAAGGATAGTTGTGGGATGGGTTATGATAGCTGTGGGATAGATAAACCTCCAATGCAAGCATAGTGGGACTGTATGGTCCACCCTCCCAGCTGCCACACATATGGCCCTTTTTATCAATAACAATTTATTCATTGATCAACACATTTCAAAATAAACAAAGCTCTTTATTAATGCCCTATTCATTGTAGGACCACTCAACATACATGGCACAATCTCATCAGTGTTATGCGACAGGCTCAAGGAAGCATCCATTAAGCATCTACCATCCTGTCTTGCCACTCCACTGCTCCAGCTGGGGAGTTGCACCAGTGTCTCAGGAGGTTGCGCTGCTTCTTCCCTTCATGTGAAGCTCTGTTTGGGCCTTGTACATCCACAGTGTCTATCAGGTTTCGTCCTTGCCTCCATTCACCAGGCTCCATGTCCCCATTGCCTTGTTGATGGTCCACAAGCCTGTTCTGCAACACTGGGTAGCGGGTGCGCATGAGATTGTTCAGGATGCAGCAAGCTTCCATGATGCTCCTCACAATCCCTGGGTGATGCTGCATGTTGGTGAGAAGTACCTGGAACCTTTGGCCAGGATGCCAAAGGCATTCTCCACCATCCGTTTTGCCCTGGACAGCCTGTAGTTGAAGATCCTCTCTTCACGGGTGAGGTATCTGGAACTGTAGGGCTTCCTGAGGTAGGTTCTGAGGGAGAAGGCATCATCACCAATGATGAAGTAGGGCACATCTTGTGTGTCATTGGGTAGGGGGTCTGGATCTGGAAAACCCATGATGAGGTTGCATTCCAGCCCATCCTTGAGATCACTGGCATTGTATACCTGACTATCTGAAGCAGACCCATTGCCTGAAGCATCGATGTACATGAACTTGTAGTCAGCATCAACCATGGCAAAAAGGATGATACTGAAGATGCCCTTGTAGTTGTGATAAGAGGACCCTGAGTTGGCTGGAGCTTTGCAGGCCACGTGCTTCTCATCTATGGCTCCAACGGTGTGGGGAAAGTTCCACCTCTGATACCACTGTTCTGCAAGTTTCCTCCAGCCTTCTTCAGTGGTGGGGCACTGGAGGAGCTCCTCCAGGTATTCTTCGATGATGGCCTGCACCACTTCTCTGACCACTTTGCTGATGCTGTTGTGTGGCACCCTCCAGGCATACTGCATGTTTCTGTATGTGGTTCCAGAGGCCAGGTGGCGCAGAATCAGTGCCACGTTCAGTCCAGGGTCCAGGCTGGGATGGAAATTGGTGCTCGGCTTGGTCAACCTGGGTCTCAGACGCTCCACAATTTCATCAAACATGGCTGGTAGCATCCTCATGAAGTGCTGGAATGCACGAGGGTCTTCGTTCCTCAGCTCCACCATCAGCTTGTCATACAGTCCAAGCTCCACTCTTCTCCCGATCCATCGTTGGACCCACACAGCTCTTGGACATCTCCTTCTTCTTCTAGCATAGAAAAGGTGAAACAGTCTGAAGAAGGCTTGGTTCTGGTGTTGAATGATGGCAGCTACCATAAGGAGTGTGCGATGATCCATGGTGAAGATCAAGGGATGATGTGGAAGAGCAAGAGCAAGGGTGAAGAGGTCTGTACACCACGGCTGCTGGACTGATAGTGAGATTCTGGTGATTTCCTCCCCCTTTTTATAGGAAATGTTGGTTTTCCACTAGGTGTCCTTCCACATACTCCAGACATCCTAAATATCCGAGATACATCCCATATACGAACGTTTTGTCCGTTTTAATGGTTTCTATATGAGATGCATCCTCTTACATCCTTTCTATTTCCGTGCTACTAATGCTGTGTGGACGTTCCGTGTACCTTTTGCTTCCTCCCTCTTTCCACTTTCAGCTGAAGCGGATGTGAGTTGACGGGATGTTCAGAGGATGCCAAGAGGGTACAGTGGACATGTAATGGATGATAACGGACGTAGAACGTTTGTTGCCCGTATGTGTCATGGATGTAAATCATACGCGGCGGAAAGTTCATCCACTCAAAAAGTTTTGTGCTGCTCAAAACTTTTTGAGCAGATGAAATAGCAGTAGACGGATGTTTGATGGATAGAGCATATGAAAGACGTACACAACGGATGCATCACTTTTTCAAACGGATGGCAAGCTTTTTTGTCCGTTTTATATCCTCTTTGCATCCATTGGTGCAGTGGGACATGGGTTTAAGACAGGGACATGGACCTGGGGTTGACGGGAAGAAGCTGCGTTCCAAGGAATAAAAGATCTGCTGACATCCAAATCAGTACTCATTCAATACAACGAAACCCTACCACTGACAGTGATATGCGATGCATCACTTTTCGGCATCAGGGCTATAATCAGTCACACACTACCCGATGGGAGAGAAGCACCAATTGCATTCTACTCCAAGACGTTGTCCAAGGCAGAGAGGAACTACAGCCAGTTGGATAGAGAGGCACTAGCAGCGATCACCGGAGTAAAGCGTTTTCATGAATATCTCTACGGTAGAACTTTCTTACTCATTACTGACCACAAACCACTCCTGGGGATACTTGCAGGAAACAAGGCCACCCCAAACATATTGTCACCACGGTTGACAAGGTGGTCTGAATTCCTTGCCACATATAACTGCCAATTAATCCACTGGCCAGGGAATAACATTTCACACGCTGATGCTCTGAGCCATTCCCCTCTACCTGATCTGGAAGACGACCCAGCACTGACCACATCCACACTACCTTTGGAAGAGACCTTTCCAAACCTACCCATAACCACGTCAGATATTGCAAAAGAGACCGCAAGAGACAGACAACTGGCACAGATTTTAAACTGGATAGGGAAAGGGTGGGCCGGAAACTGGTGACAGTGAGACATTTAAAACCTTCCAAAACTGACAAACGGAGCTATCGATATTGAAGGGATGTATACTGTGGAGGTATAGAGTTGTTATTCCAAAAAAAATGCAGGAAAAAATACTGTGCATGAAGGACACCCAGGTATCGTCAAAATGAAATCCCTGGCCAGGAGTTATGTCTGGTGGCCAAGGATGGACAAAGACTTTGAGACATAGATGGGAACATGCACAAAATGCCAAAAGTCCAGACCTACCCCCCCTTCCTGCATCTACCCTCAAATGGGAGACACCTAGGGGCCCCTGGTCAAGAATCCATATAGATTTTGCTGGACCCACAAAGGGATATAAATTTTTAATAATTGTTGACGCTTACTCCAACTGGCTGGAGGTCACAGTCATGCAGTCCACAATGACAGAAGCCATCATCAGACAGCTAAAAAAACTATTTACTACACATGGGTTACCGAACTTGTTAGTCTCAGACAATGGGCCGCAGTTCACAGCGCTGTCATTCAAAAAATTCCTCACTGAACTGGGTATACAACATGCCCTAACAGCGCCCACTCACCTGGCTGCAAACGGATGGGCGGAACGCATGGTCCGGTATACCAAAGAGGCATTAGATAAAATAGACACAGAGAACATTCAGGACAAAATCAATAAATTGCTTACCATCCAACATATAACACTAAACACATCAACTAACAAGAGCCCAGCAGAACTCCTGATGGGCAGGAAACTACAGTCACACCTGGACAGATTACACCCAATATACAACCCCAGAAAGCCACCAGACTCCTCCAGTAAATACAGCACATTCACAACAAGGGATTTGGTATACGCAAAAAACTTTACAGGGGACCCAATTTGGATACAGCTAGAATAACCCAAATAACGGGACCCTGGTCATCCCGATTAAAAATGGAGGATGGGAGAAGCTGGAAGAGACATATAGACCAACTATGGTCTAGGACAATAGAAAGAAACACCGATAACACCAGGAATGCAGAACAAACACACACACAAAGACCACACCAAAGAGACTATGACAAAATCAGAGAGCGGGAAGATCACCCAAACATAAATCAAAAGTGAGGAGAAAATCCACTAATCACACAACAACAAATAAACCAACAACAAACACCATTGGTAGGCCCATTGTGAAACCAAAACTACTTACCAGCAGAAGACTTCGGTAGATGGGAACTGGCAGCGGAAAACCAACACGAGGCCACTCCTGGAAGAGGCAGCCGAGCTGACTCAACCAGCCCGGAGAGACCAGGTGGAAGCAGCAGAGCCAACTCGACCAGCCCGGGTAGACCGGGAGGAAGCAGCAGGACTGACTCACCCTTCCATGAGGTTCCACCGAGAAGAAGAGAAACAGTGATCCCATCCGAACCAGCAGTTGCCGAAGGCAACACCACAACTGATCTGTGCAGGTCAAGTAGACACATAAAAGCCCTGCCTACTTATGGAACTACATAACGAAGGTCAGGCTAAACCAAGAGGGGAGGGGTGTTCTATATTAACATACTTGAAATACCCTCTTCTGATTGGACCAGAAATACTACTTGCTGATTGGTCCAGAAATGCAATCCTGATTGGTTCGCATTACCACCTTGTGATTGGCCCGCTGGATTGGTGGAGGATTCAAAGAGCTGTCATTGGCCGTGAGCTACTGGCAGCCACTATAAAAGAGGCTGCCATGGCTCCGTGGCCAGAGCAGATTCAAGCCAACCAGGATTGGTAAGGCTGAAGCACATGCTTCGATTGAAGTTCCCAGCTGGGCCCTTTCCTTTCCCCAAAAGAGGGAGGGGAGGAAGTCCTGCCCAGAGCCCCTTTGTTGGACCCAGAAGCCTTGCCTGCTGGTTTTTCTGGGCAATGCAGGAATGGGTGTGAGTGAACAATCGCTCCCGGTACTTGGGAGTCTGGGAGACTCATCATGAATGACACTGCTGGGTGAGTACTTTGTTGGAAGTTTGTGTGTGTTTGTGTGTGTGTGTGTGTGTGTGTGTGTTTGTTTCAGGTGGGTCTTCTAGCTTTAGGAGGAGAGAGGGAAAAAGGAAGGGAAGGGATAGAGAGAGAAAGAAGAGAGAGGGAAAGAGAAAGGGAAAGAGAGAGAAATGAAGAGAAAGAGAGAGAAAGAGGGAAAGAGAGAGGGAAAGAGAAAGAGAGAGGAAGAGAGAAGGAAGAGACAAGAAAGAAAGAGAAAAGGAAAAGAAAGAAAAGGGGAGAGAAAAGGAAAAGAAAGGAAGAAAAGGGATAGACAAAGAAAGAGGGGGGATGGAAGGAAGGGATAGAATGAAAGAGAAAGAATGAAAGAAAGAAAGAAAGAAAGAGAGGGAGGGAAGGAGGGAGAAGAAAGTGAATGAGATATATGAATGGATAGATAGATATATGGAAGGAGGGAGGGAAGGAGGGAGGGAGGGAGAAAAAGGAGAGGAAGGTAGGACACAAAACCTGGCTTCAGAAGACTCTTTTTGAAACAGCACAGCAGTCTCGGGCTGGCCTGGAAGGTATATCAGAGGTCATCTTTTAGTCCAGCTCCCTGCTCCAGAATAGCAGGGTTAGAAGGGAGTGTGTGTGTGTGTGTGTGTGTGTGTGTGTGTGTGTGTGCGCACACACACACACACGTGCACATGTGCGTGCATGGCTGTCAAAACTCCAAAAACAGGTCAAGTAGCTCTGGGGAGGTCAATCATAAATTAGAACACTTACTAAGCAACCAAGGACCACTAAGCGAGGACCACTTCTATTTGGTTGCCAGTCACATGGCCACCTGGCAACGCCATCCAATCACATGGCCACCAAGCCACGCCCATCCAGTCACATGACTAAACCATACCCATCCAGTCATGTGATCACCAAGCCACACCCAGTCAGCAAGCCACCACCAAGTCACATGACCATCAAGCCATACCCACAGAACCAGTTGTTACAAAATTTGAATTTTCTGTCCTCAGGCAGGAAAACTGAGAATTTCAAATCTAAGTGGAGGGCCTGGGAAAAATATCTGAATATTATGTAGAAAAGATCTTGGAGGGGACCATTTCAGATAAATGATTGTCCAGTCTCTTCTTAAAAACCCCCAGTGTTGGAGCACCCAGAACTTCTGGAGACAAGCAGTTCCACTGGTTAATTGTTCTCACTGTCAGGAAATTTCTCCTTAGTTTTAGGTTGCTTCTCTCTTTGTTCAGTTTCCATCCATTGCTTCTTGTTTTGCCTTCTGCTGCTTTGGAAAATATATTGCCCGCCTTTCTTTGTGGCAGCCCCTCAAAAACCTGTTTTGTGCCTATCACACTCTTGGGCAAAGCATGTGAGCCATTTCCTCCTTGCAGTGGTCCATTTCCTCCTTGCAGTGGTCCATTTCCTCCTTGCAGTGGTCCATACATCTATAGTGGGGTCGCCAACCTTTTGGACCTCAGGGATCACCAAACTCATAATTTTAAATCCTGCAGACCACTAATATTAATTTTGACTGATGGTGGCTTTCTGACATTGGTGGGAGAGAAAAAGAAAGATTAAATCTAACCTCAGAGGGCTGGCAGTGATGTTCTCCCTCCCCCCCTTCTCCCTCCCTCCCTCCCTCTCTCTCTCTCTCTCTTTCTCTCTCTCTTTGTGTGTGTGTGTGTGTGTGTGTGTGTGTAAAGTTTATGTGTATACACATACATGAGAATGTATACTGTTTATTTTATTTAGTGTATAGCATAAACTGCATGTGTATCATTTCTGTGGGTGTTTACATATATGTTATGAATTTGGATGTTCTGTCTCTAATATGAGCTGTTATTTTAACCAAATGGTGTGACAGTATGTGTAACAGCCCTACAGGTATGAGTACAGCAGAACAAATGAACAAATCCAATATGGAACCAAAATACAAGAAATAGAAACAGCTTCCTACACACACCTGTTGCAAGGAGGAAAAAATGGCAACACACAATTAATACAAATGCAGTTATAAATGAGAAGCAGTCTCCAAAAATATGTACAAAAGAGAGAAAGGCCCTCATAAAGGTTTCTCAGATGGCAAAATTGCAGCCTTAATAATCCTAATGAATGAAGGTGAATATATGTCAGATCTGTGTATTTATCATTTCTTCAATGGAAGAAGAAAAGGGGAGAGACAGCCTCTGGGAGAGACAGCCAGGAGATGAACAGACCATAAAAATTCCACAGTGAGATGTATCCTGGGAAATTCTGGAAAAGATCATTCTAAAAAGGGATAGGGGGAATTAACATGTTGGCTCTTTGTTTTACTAAATACACATCAAGATAAGGGGAGGGGTTTTAAACTCCCTCATCCATCTTTTCATGCTTGAGAGACCTTAGATGCTGCTTTTAACCCCTACATGAATTGTCTCATCTCAATAACTAATACATTTTCAGAAGTTCATTCTCGTTCATTGAATGGGAAAAGTTCTGTAGGCTGACATAAAGCAGTGTTTGCAATAGAGGTCAGCACGGAGAGGATTTTTTTTTTAAAAAAAACACCTTCACTCTGCCGATGGGACCCTGCAAAAAAGGAAAATGTCTGAGTACAGCAAGTACCAAGGGGAAGCCGAATGCTGGGGAGAAACATCAACAGTTACCCAGCCAGATACTGACTTGGTGCACCCCCATTGAAGACAGGGAAGCTGCCTATGAAACTTCCACAAAGTCCCAATGGTCTATAGGCATAAGAAAGAGAGACAGCTGGGATGGAAGAACCAAAGGAGTAACCCTCACCTGGGGTAATCGTAAATCCTGGTGCAAATTAGAGCAGGAGGCGCTATCGGATCAGGAAGAATGGGATGAGGAATCACTGGCTGATGACTGACTGAGATGGTACATAAATTGCCTCATGAAGGAAGCCCTGGAGAACCTTGAGGTGAGGGATGCACCAGGACACCAATGCAGGAGAACGAAGGAACCAGAAAATGAGAGAAGCCAAGCCACCACCCTGGATTCAGCTGAGAATGATTGGGCAGTGGGACAAGCTGAAGAACCAGCAGCCATACCAGGTACTTGACTTCTAACTGCCCCAGAACAAGGAATTAATCCTGGCCAACCCAGAGACATACTGCTGCACAGAAAGGGCCCACCCCAGGAGTAAAATTCAATGGCAACACCCAGAAATTGGGATTTTCCTGGCGCAAGTCCTCACCTACATGCACAAATATGGGCAAAATTTCCCAACCCAAGGATCCCAAGTATGAGTCATCACTCTAGCCTTTGAAGCCAGATGGATGGTGATGCTCCACAACGTCAACACCCCAGAATTAAGGAACCTCAACTGCTTCATGAGGGCCCTACGCTACCGCTTTGAAGACCCTCTCACAGACAGAAAAACCCGAGACAGCATCAGAATCATAAAGTAAGGTCATTGCCTGGTAGCTGAATACACCAAGGAATTTCATGACCTGGCCAGCCAAGTCCACTGACCAGAGGATATCCTAGTCTGTTGGTTGAAAGATGGGCTAAATGACAACCTATATGTTGCCTGCCTGGCCCGTGGGGTCCCGAATCTCCTGCATGAATGGTACATGATAGACATGACTCGAAACCAGTACCGCATTGGCAAGTTTTGGAAAAGATCCCCACCCCAGGGGAAACAGGAAGTTTTCAAACCACAAGCCAGCATGACTCCAAGATTGTCTGGTTGCTTTAAGTGTGGAAAGGACATCACGCAGCAGAATACTATTCAAAAACTCCTGCCAGAAAGCCAGACCACCCATCAGGGGGAAACATCCAACCCTCAATGAAAGGAGACTGGCCTGAGAAGCTGAGTAGCTGTTGAATTCCCCCGAACCAAAGGAAGAATCCCCAACGCTCCAAGGGGACCTGAGCTAGTCCGAAAGCGATCCGGAAGATGACCTGCTAGTAAGCAACCCAATCATTCCATCCCTAAGACTGTTTATCCCCAGCTGAGGGAAGGGGGAAATGCTGGATTCGGGATGCACTAATGCCTAATAAATCCCTCCCTTGCAGAGAAATTGGGGATCCAACTGAAAGAAATGGAAAATCACATCGCTTTCTGCCAATTAGATGGAACTATAGCGGGTGGGGGGGGGACCCAGTCAGGTTTACCACAGAACCATTGAAAATAAGACTAGGGAGCCATAATGAGATGCTCATATTCATTGTAGGAATGGAAGAGCTGCTAGTCCTAGGTCTCACATGGCTGCAGAAATGGAATCCAAAAATAAATTGGAGGACAGAAACTGTACAATTCCAGAGAGATGTAGTATTTGCAAATAGCTCAGAGGAAAGGATAAAGAAAGGAACAGAGGACAGAGAGTCAGACATGACCAGACAGTCAGCTGAACCCATTAACATCCCCAATTAGTACCAGGATCTGGCCCAAGTATTCAGTGAGGAAGCTTGTGATGAACTCCCACCCCATTGTACCATAGACTGCACTATCAAAATCTTACCAGGGGCTAAAGTCCCAAAACCACAATGTACTGCATGTCTCCCAGAGAACTGAAAGAGCTCAGAGCACTTATCGACAAAAAATTAAAAAGGGGTTTCACTGAACCCAACCAACCAAAAATTTTATTGAACCCAGCAACCAACCAAATTGCTGCCACAGTGTTATTCCGCGAAAAGAAAGGTGGCTCCATACGTTTGTGTGTAAATTACAAAAAATTAAACACAATTTGCATAGAGAATATGTATCCACTCCCCTTCATGAAGGACATATTAGCCCACCTTTCAAAAGGAAAATTTTTTTCAAAGTTAGACCTACGAGAGGCATATTACCGCATGAGAATAATGGAAAGGGATGAGTGGAAGACAGCTTTTAACACAGCTTTTAATATGGAATGAAAAGGGTGAATTTAAATCTATGCAAAAATTAGAGGAACAAGGTATAAAGATGAATTGATTTTCATATGTGCAAATACATTCAAGGTATGACAAAGATTTTAAAACAAGATTTCTATGATTAACTGACTTAGATAAGATTTTGACAGGTACTGATGAAAAGGTGATTTAAAGATTGTATGGATATTTATTAGAAATTAAACTAGAAGAACAAGTTAATGAAACTATGATTGTTTGGGGGAAGAATTTTGGATATGGGATTGATCTAGAGAAATGGCAAAAATTGTGGTCTCAAAATTATAAAATGACAATGTCAACAGCATATAAAGAAAATTTATATGAGATGTTTTACAGGTGGCATTTTTCCCCAACAAATGCAAGAATGTTTAAGAACAAATCTGAAAAATGTTGGAAATGTCATCAGATACCTGGCTCATATTACCATATGTGGTGGGCTTGTGCGGATGCAAAAAAACATTGGACTAAAATCCACACGTGGTTGGAAAAAATGCCAAAAAAGCATATAAACTTGAAGCCAGAGATATTGTTATTGGGAATTTTACCTGAAATGTATAGTAAAGAATTAAAATACCTGATTGTAAATGTATTAACAGTGGCTAGGATTGTATTTGCCAAAAACTGGAAAAATGAGAAAATACCATTACAGGAGGAAATCATTAAGAAAATATAGGAATGTGCTGAAATGAATAGATTGACATTTGAAATCAGAGAACAAGATGATAAACAATTGTATAAAATTTGGGATCTATTCTATCAATGGTTAGACAATAAAACATAGTAATGAAATATGTAGATTTTTTAGAAAATAATAAATATATATACATGTATATTTTTCTTATTTTATCTACCAAATGATTGTAGGATAGATTTGAGATGATAATATGAACTATCATAAAACAAATTAAGTAAAATATGGATTATTTCATAAAACATTAATGAATTTTTTATTTATTATTTTATTATTGTCAAATATTTGATTGAAAATATGAGAATATATACAATGTAATTGTAATTGAAGACTGTGAAATGGAAGCACAAAACAATTTGTAAACCAACCGACACATTATATGTTTATATATATGGAAAATGGCTTGATGTTTTTAAACTTTGTTTGTCTATGTTTGTCTTAAAAACCAATAAAAAATTTAGTAAAAAAAAAGGATTTTTTTTTTCAAAGTTAGACCTATGAGAGGCATATTACCGCATAAGAATAAAAGAAGGGGATGAGTGGAAGACAGCTTTTATCACACCATTGGGATGCTACCAATTTAAAGTGCTCCCCTTTGGACTGCAAGGAATGCCTGCCGTGTTTATGCAATTGATCAATGAAAACCTTCATGAATTTTTATATAAAGGGGTCCTTGTGTATCTTGATGATATTTTAATCTACATGGAAATGATGGAAGAAGACATCAAGCTATGCCACGTAGTCCTCACAAAACTCTTATGTGTTTATGCTAAACTATATGCAAAATGCGAATTGCATCTCTAAATGCGAATTGCACCAAGAAAAAATTGACTACTTGGGATATAGAATATCCCACGAAGGAATAGAGATGGACCCACAAAAAGTAAAAGCTTCATGGACTGGGACCCACCTCATACACGCAAACAACTGCAAAGCTTCCTGGGGTTAACAGATAACAGATAATCAGAGTTGGAAGGGACATGGCAGGTCATTTAGTCCACCCCCCACCCAAGCAGGAGACCCTACATTATTTCTGACAAATGGCAGTCCAATCTCTTCTTGAAAGTCTGAGCTGATGGCGCTCTCACAACTTCCAAGGGCAAGCTGTTCCATTTGTTGATTGTTCTCACTGTCAGAAAGTTTCTCCTTATTTCCAAGTTAAATATCTCCTTGTTCAGTTTCCATCCATTCTTCCTTGTTTGGCCTACAGGTGCTTTAGAAAATAGCTTGACCCCTTCCTCCCTGTGGCAGCCGCTCAAATATTGGAAGACCTCTATCATGTCTCCCCTGGTCCTTCTCTTTACTAGACTACCCAAGCCCAATTCCTGCAACCATTCATGGTATGTTTTAGCCACCAGTCCCCTAATCATTTGTTCTTTTTCTACAGTCTCAACATCTTTTTTATAATGTGGTGAACAAAACTGGATGCAGTACTCTGGGTGTTTTATAGAAGGCTTTATAGAGTGGTGTTAGTTTTTCCCTTGATCTTGTTAATACAATTTAGGATTGCATTAGCTTTTTCGGCTGCTGCTGCATAATGCTGGCTCATATTTAGCTGGTTGTCCACTAGGACTCCAAGATCCCATGCAAACTTTTATCACCAGGTCATTTCAGCTTTTGCAAACATCACCCTCCCTATCATGAACTTGCTAAAAATGAAGGGGGGGGAGAAACCCAAACCAAGGCAACCCCTTATCTGGACAATGGAATATCAAGTGGCATTTAAAAAACTCAAATGTCTATTCTCAGCAGAACTGGTCCTTAAGCACCCAGATCCCGAACACTTTTGCCATCCAAGCAGACGCGAGTGATGTTGCAGTTGGAACAGTTGTCCTTCAAAAGAATGGAAATGGACAATTACAACCATGCACTCATACATCCAAGAAACTGATGGAAACTGAGCAAATATGGGCCATATGGGAGAAAGAGGCATATGCTGTGTGGTGGGCAATGCTCACATGGAGACATTTCCAGGAAGGAAACCAAATTCCCTTGAAAATATGGACTGATCACAAAAATCTGGAAGCCCTGAGAAATCCACGGAAGCTCTCCCAAAAACAAGCAAGTTGGGCTTAATATTTTTAAATGGTCTAATTTCACTCTCAAATATTTTCCTGGGAGAAAGAACTTCTTAGCAGATGCACTGTCCAGAAAACCCCAAAGCAAAAGGATTGAGATTATAAAACCAATGATCCAACCAACCCAACCAGCAGTCAAAGTAATCACCTGGGCACAAGAGAAAAAAAAATATCACTGACTGAAGACACAATGATGTAAATATTTAAGGAGGCACTACTTAAGGACAACTAACAAAAACACTTGTTTACTCAAAGATGGACTGGCCTGGGTAAAAAACAAACTTTATGTCCCTGCAAGCCAGAGAATAGATCTCATGAAATGCTGCAATGACTGCAAAATAGCGGGACATTTTGGGTTTGTAAAAACCCTGCACCTCTTCAAAAGACAATTTTGGTGTCCATCTCTCAAAAAGGACATTGAAAACTATGTTGCAGGCTGACTCACCTGTGCTGCTGCAACAAGAAGACAAAGAAAATATCCTGGACTTTTACAGACAGTAGCAGACCCTTCTGCACCCTGGAAAGAGATTTCTATGGACGTTATAGTGGAGTTTCCCGAAAGTGCTGGAAATACTGTCATTTGGGTTATAACTGATCTTTTTTCCAAACAGATTCACTTTATTCCATGCCAAAAGATCCCAACTGCCAAGGTATTGGCAAATATGTTTCTAATACACATTTATTGCCTTCATGGAGCTCCCCAACAGATCATCTCAAATAGGGGTGTTCAGTTCACATCCAAATTTTGGCAGGCATTTTTAAACCTATTAGGCTCCATCCAGGGGTTGTCCTCATTTAAATCACCCCCAGATGGATGGTTCGACAGAGAGAGTTAACAGCGTATTAGAACAATATTTAAGATGCTTTATTAATTACCAACAGGACAATTGGACTGATCTTCCTTTTGCAGAATTGCATACAATAACTAGTCCATGGCAGCATGGGGTTCACCTCATTCCATGTTGCCATGGGCCAAGAATTGAACCCCATGCTGGAACTACCCACCAAGAAACCTAAAATCCCCCAACTTAAGGAGTGGATCAATAACTTACAAGTCATGTGGCCAGTGGTAAGATTATCTAGGAAGCTCGAGCAGTTTTTAAAGCTCAAGCAGACAAAAAATGCTGCACCTTTCAAGATTGGGGACCATGTATATTTGTCTACAAAATTCTTAAAATCATTACAACCCTCTAAGAAACTAGGGCCAAAATTCATTGGCCCATTCTCCATCTCCAGAATTATTAACTCCATGATGGTAGAGCTTCAACTTCCCAAAACACTTATACAGATTCATCCAGTATTTCACTATAGTTTGCTCAAACCAGAGATCACTTCAAACCTCAGACCCCCACCCACCTAGATGTCCAACCCCCATCATGGTACATGCGGAACAACATTTTGAAATTAAAATTATCCTTGATTTGCGCACTCACCGTGGATCCACACAATATTTAGTAGCTTGGAAACACCTTCCTTCCTCAGAAATTGAGTGGGTAGCCAAAAGCCACACCTAAAGCACCTTCATTACTATGAAAACTCCACCTAAAATACCCTGATAAACCATTCTAAATTGCATATGTAAAAATGTATGATTTTTGTTTTTTCCAATCTGTTTTTTAAGGAGGGCAGGATGTCAGATCCACATATCTGTCATTTCTTCAATGGAAGAAGAAAAGGGAAGGAGACTGATAAAGACATCCTTCTTGATGTAACCTGAATATATTTAATCTTATGTCGAATTTGTATAATCTACACATGATACAATGGAGGGATGAAACCCAGATGGCCGGAACCTATCACTTCCGGGAGACACAGCCAGGAGATGAAGTGACCATAAAAATTCCACAGTGAGATGTGTCCTGGGAAACTTGAGAAAAGATCATTCTAAAAAGGGGGTGGGGGAATTTGATATGCTCTGGAAAACTCTGAAAAAGATTGTTCTAAAAAGGGGGTGGGGGGAATTAACATGTTGGCTCTTTGTTTTACTAAATACACATCAAGACAAGGGGAGGGGTTTTAAACTCCCTTATCTGTCTTTGCATGCTTGAGAGACCTTAGACGCTGCTTTTAACCCCTACATAAATTGTCTCATCTCAATAAAGGATTCCTTTTGATATGTTTTCAGAAGTTCATTCTAGTTGATTGAATGGGAAAAGTTCTGTAGCCTGACAATATATGTGCCCCAGGATAATGTTGCAGGATCCAATCTGGGTCAGTTACCAGGATCAGAAGTTAACCGAGGTAATTCAGCAATTATACAAGAACAGTTGTTAGATTATTTGAATAAGCTTTTCATTCATGTCAAGTTACTGAGTTTTAATTAAATGATATTTTTCTTATTAATATCAAAGCAAAATATTGAAAAATCATGGCTATGGTATTAAGTATTCTAAAATAGATCCTGAAATTGATTGAGTTCAGTGAGTTTATAGAGTAAATAAGATAATTTAGCCATTTAGCCACTGTAAATAAGATAAATTTAGCCATTTCATTTTCTCCATTGTCAGAAATCTTCCAGTACAAATCTTATTTTCCTGGCTGTGGCTAAGAGTAGATAATTGCAAAAATGTGGGACTGTATGAATTACTGAATAGTAAAATTAAAAAAAGATCTATTCCTGCTTTACCTAAAATCAGTCCAAAGATTCAACTTTGATTCACCTAAATGTAATTTAGCCCTTAACTGAGTACATGTCATGACAAAAAGTTTTCTGAATAATTCGATAGTCAATGAATGAAGCACCTGACAAACTTTACTAGGTTCAAAAGTAGAGCATACTCAAGTAAGGAAATTAGATTTTCAGTAAAGTATTGAAAGCAACATACAACATAAATACAGCTTTTTATATGCTGCTGAATTACAACATTGCAAATTCTGTATCTCTCACAAATGACCTTACAGCTCCTGGGAACTATAATTCTTTGGCATATGGGAGAGCCACAAGGTCTTCAGTCTTGCCCAGAGCAAAACTACTATTCACACAAAACGCCCATCTAAGTTCCTCGGTGTCATTGCATTGGTTGGCAATAAAAATAGAAAGCTTCTAAATTAGATTTGCACTGTGAGTGATCTCTGCTAGAGTTTTATTTATAAAAAAAACTCTAAGGGAAAATTAACTTTTAGTGGTTTTTTGGATGATTAACTGCATCATTATTCCAATATATTATTCTTGCCTTTCTTATCCTTTTCTCTACTTATCCTTGCGGTTTATTTAATTTCTCATGTTATATGGATTGTGCTTCATGAAAGATACCTACTTGTTCAATATCTGAATCCTATTGTTGGTTTCTCTATTTGCAATGTTTACAAAGGATTCATATTATACAGTGTAGGAACAAATATTCTTAAGAATAAAAGTAAAGAGGAGAAAAAGATAAGCTACAATAATAATTCACCCAAATCTTCAACAAATCACAAGTGATGAGTATGTTCCTACTTGCTTCAAATGCTCTACTATCATCCCAGTGCCAAAGAAGCCCTCCATCAGGGAACTGAATGACTACAGACCATTTGTTCTAACATTGTAGTTATGAAAACCTTTGAAAGGCTAGTGCTGTCCTACCTGAAAACCATCATGGATCCGCTGTTAGATTCTATGCAGTCTGCATACCTAGCAAATAAATCAACACATGATGCTGTTAATATGGCTCTGCACTACAATCTACAACACCTTGAATCTCCAAATATCTATACAAGGGTCCTCTTTGTAGACTTCAGTTCAGCATTCAATACCATCATTCCAGACATTCTTCTAATTAAACTAAACCAGCTCGAGATATCTGAACACACTTGTAAGTGGATCATAAGCTTCCTAACAGATAGGAAGTGGATTATAAGCTTCCTAACAGACAGGAAGCAGCAGGTGAAGCTAGGCAGAATCACATCTAATACCTGTACAATTAGCACAGACCCACCCACCCCAAAGCTGTGTGCTTTCTCCAGTTCTCTTTTCCCTATATACCAATGACTGCATCTCAAATGATCCATGTATTAAATACCGAAGTTTGCAGATGATATAACAGTGATTGGTCTCATTCAAGACAACGATGAATCTGCATACAGATGGGAGGTTGCACAACTTGTCTCATGGTGTAACCGGAACAATCTGGAACTGAACACACTCAAAACTGTAGAAATGGTGGTAGACTTTAGGAGAAACTCTCCCATACTACCACCTCTTACAATACTAGACAATACAGTATCAACAGTAGACACCTTCAAAATTCTGGGTTCTATCATATCACAAGATCTAAAATGGACACCTAGTATCAAAAATGTCATCAAAAAAGCACAACAAAGAATATTCTTTCTGCACCAACTCAGAAAGCTCAAACTGCCCAAGGAGCTACTAATATGCGAGAAAAGGAAATCTTCCAGGAATGGCTTAGTTTAGCTGAATTGTCAGGATAATGCTACATACTTTACTTAATGGTTACTTCTAGAAATATTTACTTCTAGAATGGAACTGCTGTGTCGTCAGAAAACATTAACTCCAGCTACCATATGATGGGGAGATTTATTTTGTTCCTCATTTGAAATTCACCCAAAATGTTCTTCTGTTTCTCTTCTTGATTGAATATTAAGCAAAAACAAGACTTGACCTTTTCTTATGCTTGCACAATGCCCTAGCACAATGGCATTAAAGCTTCAGCCGGAAAAACACAATGAATCTTTCTTGACAATATACTCTTCCTGCCAGATGGCAAGAAAGTTGAAAGAAGGAAAGCATGGGGCAAATTTTCACATCCAAGTCCAGTTTATCATATGTAAGTTGGAAAACAAATTGGGATTTTGCCATTAGTATTTTTAATTAGGTCTTCTTTCATATACTGTTTTGCAAGTTTATTTGTATAACATTTTGATATGATTGCTTCCTGCAGATTCTCACCTGTGGTTTTATAAAGGCAATGATCTCTCAGTTATATTTTACTCCTGAAAATTTCTCACTTTACCGTTGAAATGATATTTTATATTATTTCCTTCAAAATGATATGTTGTCTGTGAAGTTGCAAGAGCTTCATCACTTGAAACTTTCAAGAAGAGATTGGACTGCCATTTGTCAGAAATGGTGTAGGGTCCCCTGCTTGGGTGGGGAGGTTGGACTTGATGACCTACAAGGTCCCTTCCAACTCAATCTGTAAATTGCATTCAAAGAGCTATATCTATACTATTAGCAATATGAGAGGTGACGTTTCTTTTTCTTTTTATAAATAATTTTTATTTCAATCTACACATACACGATATATTAACAGTGTGGCATAGTATATCATACATTGTAGTATAGGCAAATTAATAATACCAATCATATCTCTCAAGGCATATATTGACATTATTTCATAATACTTCATTGCTTATTTTCAATCTTTCAATACAATGTCCTCCTTAAGTGTGCTACATCTTGGTGTAATATGTATCCCTAAAGACCCTGTCACACTGCACCAACGGATGCAAAGAGGATGTAAAAGGGACAAAAAAGCTTGCCATCCGTTGCAAAATGCGATGTACTCACTGCCTCTGTTTTGCTTCCTCTCTATCCGTCCAGCATCCATTTATCCGTTTCATCCGCTCAGAAAGTTTTGAGCTGCTCAAAACTTTTGTGCAGAAAATGTATCCAATTTGTCCATTCTGCATCCGCTAGGCATCCGTTCTGCATCCGTTCTGCATCCGTTACGCATCCACTATATCCGCTAGGCATCCGTTCCGCATTCACGCAACTCGCATCCGCTCGGACGCAGGGAGGAAGCGGAACGGACGCAGAATGGATGCAGAACGGATGCAGAATGGATGCCTAGCAGAAACAAAGCGTTTAAAATGGAAAAAACTTTTGTAGAGGGGACCTATCTCAGATATTAAGGATGTCTAGAGGATGCCTAGAGGATGCCTAGAGGATGCAAAGGGACACCTATACTGCCTATAAAAAGGGGGAGCAACTCGTCTGCATCTCACTTTCAGACCAGCAGCCCAGCTGTGCAGATCTCTGCAGCCTTCATCTGACTCTTCCTCTTCCACAGCATCCAGTCATGTCAACTGTGGATTGTAACACAGTCCTTTTGGCAGCCACCATCCTTCTGCAACAGTGCGAAGCCATCTACAGGCTCTGTGAACTCTACTACGGGAAGAAAAGGAGGCGGCCAAGAAGCGTCTGGGTCCGAAGATGGATCGGGAGAAGAGCAGAGTACGGACTGTACAACAAGCTGATGGTGGAGCTCAGGAATGAAGACACTTGGGCATTCCAGAACTTCATGAGAATGCCTCCAGCCATGTTTGATGAAGTTGTGCAGTGGCTGACACCCAGGTTGACCAAGGCAAACACCAACTTCCGGCCCAGCCTGGAACCTGGGCTCAAGGTGGCACTCACTCTGTGCCACCTGGCCTCAGGGATCACCTACAGGAGCATGCAGTATGGCTGGAGGGTGCCACACAACACCATCAGCATTGTGGTCAGAGAAGTGGTGCAGGCCATCATCAGAGAATACCTGCAGGAGCTCCTCCAGTGTCCCTCCACTGATGAAGGATGGAAGAAAGTTGCAGAGCAGTCGTATCAGAGGTGGAACTTCGCACACACTGTTGGAGCCATAAATGGCAAGCACATGGCCTGCAAAGCACCACCCAAGTCGGGCTCCACTTATTTCAACTACAAGGGCTTCTTCAGCATCGTTCCCTTTGCCATGGCCGATGCTGACTACAAGTTCATGTACATCGATGCTTCAGGCAGCGGCTCATGTTCAGATGCCCAGGTATACAACGCCAGTGACCCCAAGGAGGGGCTGGAAGGCAACCTCATCATGGGCTTTCCAGATCCAGACCCCCTGCCCAACGACACACAAAATGTGCCCTACTTCATCGTGGGGGATGACGCCTTCTCCTTCACAACCTACCTCATGAAGCCCTACACTTCCAGACTCCTCACCCGTGAAGAGAGGATCTTCAACTACAGGCTGTCCAGGGCAAGGCAGGTGGTGGAGAATGCCTTTGGCATCCTGGCCAACAGATTCCAGATACTTGTCACCACCATGCAGCATCGCCCAGAGACCGTGAGGAACATCATGGAAGCTTGCTGCATCCTGCACAATCTCATGCGCACCCGCTACCCAGTGTTGCAGAACAGGCTCGTGGACCTCCAGCAAGGCAATGGGGTCATGGAGCCTGGGGAATGGAGGCAAGGGTGAAACCTGATAGACACTGAGGATGTGCAAGGCCCCAACAGAGCCTCACGTGAAGGGAAGAAGCAGCGCAACCTCCTGAGACATTGGTGCAACTCCGCAGCTAGAGCAGTGGAGTGGCAAGACAGGATGATAGATGATTAATGGATGCTTCCTTCAGCCTGTCTCATCACACAGATGAGATTGGGCCATGTATGTTGGGTGGGCCTACAATGAACAGGGCATTTAATAAAGAGTTGTGTTCATGTTGAAATGTGTGGATCAATGATTACATTGTTATTGATAATAAAGGGCCATATGTGTGGCACCTGGGAGGGCTGACCATACAGTCCCACTATGCTTGCACTGGAGGCTTATCTATCCCACTGCTATCCTTACCCATCCCACAGCTATTACCCATCCCACAGGTATCCCTGCCCACCCCACTGCTATCTTAACCCATCCCACAAGCATGCAAAGGCTTAAACCAATTCTAAAAGTTTCCACCAAGACTTTATTACAAAAAAAAAGAAATGAAGCAAGTGTGTGAATCAAAGATAAACTTTATTGAACAACAAGCTGTAAAAAAAAATATGACCCAAATCAACTGTCCAAATAAAGTCCACAGGTAGCCAGCTACCCAGTCTCTGGCACTCTTATTGGTCACTCGGAGGTGTGCCCAGTCTCAGGGGTGAAGGGTCCAGGTGCTGTGGAGGTGGGTGGTGCTGGAGTGCTGGTCTGTATCGTCATTGGGGTGCCTGGCCCTGAGAGGACAACAGGGGACGGTGTGTTGTGGAAGCTCTCAGACAGCTGACTCAGACCCGCGATGCTGAGAGGTCCTTCCTCCATGCCATGGGGTGTCAGCCCCAGTACTGATGAGAGATGTACTGAGGTCAGGCTTGGCTGTGGGGTGGAGGAAGGAGTAGTGTAATGGGGCTGTCTGGTCTGCACCTGGGTGAGGACTGGCATGGGTGGCATCGCTGTCGTCGATGGCATCATTGTCGTGGGTGGCATCGGTGGCATCAGTGGAACCGGTGGCAATGGTGTCGTCCGATGAGTCTGTGCCTGGACTGGGAAGGGCTGCTGCCTGTGCTGCTGGACCTCCTGGTAGCCATAGCCCTGGTAGGTGAGGGGCTGTGGGAAGCCTTGGAATGGGAGGGACATCACCTATGGTGGAGGTGGAGGAGCAGACCTGGACTGGGTGGGAGCAGGTTCCTCTGGATCAGGAGGGTTGTGAAACAGTTCTGTGATCCGGTCCTTCACCACCTGGTACTGGGGTTCCTCCATGTTCTTGAGGGTCTGGTTGATATAGGTGAGGAAGGGTTTGCGGTTGGAGGATGAGGAGTTGGTGCTGACCAGCTGAGAGAGGAGATTTATGCTGGTGCGGATGGTGTCCCTGATCTCCAGCAGGAAAGTGTGGCTGTGCCCCTCTTGCTGTCTGGCTCTCTGCCTTTCTGTGGAGGCGGAGCTGGGGGGGGTGGATGCGGCTATGACTGCGGTGGACTCGATGTCTCCTTTCTCCCACCACACCAGGGAGTCCTCCATGCACTCCACCACGGTTACAACAGCTGTCCGCGGGTTCTCTGCCATGGCACGCTCCACAGAAACCTGCCTGGAGACAGGGACTGACTCTCAGCCGGAAGAGGACTGGGTCTCAGCAGGGTGCCGGAGAGAGAGGGTTGTGAGAGGGGCTCCTGGTGCTCCTCGGTGGTGGATCTCACCCTCCAGGAAGCTGCACCTGGCCATGATGTAGGTCTCACTGTCCATCAGCTTAACCGTGGCCTGGCCAGATTTCTTCAGGTGCAGCTTCCCGTACCAGGTGTGCATGTGCTTCCACCAGCTGAGGAGCACCTCCGAAGTGTAACCCATACTCTCCGCCCTCTCTCTCCAAGCAGCCTGCTTCCTTTTGGTGTCCCTGTACAGCCGGTGTCCCTTCCGCCACAGATAGTCATTCTCTCTCAGCCACTCCAGCACCTCATCCTCGTATTCCTCCTCAATGAAGTATTGCCTCCTCTCCCGTCCCTGCATACGCCTCTTCCTCCCTTTGGCAGGACCAGATGGGCCCTCATCAGAGGGGTCCCAGGTGGTAAGGGCTGCTCTTCCACACCAGCAGCAGCAGCAGCACCAGCAGGATCATTATCATTATCATTATCATTATCATTATCATTATCATTATCATTATCATCATCATCATCATCATCAGTAGGATCATAATCATCATCATCATCAGCAGCAGCAGCAGCAGCAGCAGCAGGATCATCATCATCATCATCATCATCATCGTCATCATCAGCAGCAGCAGCAGGATCAGCAGGACCAGGATCAGCAGCAGCAGAGTACACAGCAGCAGAAGCACCACTGCCAGGAGCAGCTTCAGCAAAAGCTCCAGCATCAGAAGAGCGAGCCCGAGCAGCAGAAGCCCCAGCAGAAGCAGAGTCAGGGACAGGGGGTGGGAGGGTGGCCCTGTCCCTCTTGCCCCGGATGGCAGCAGGTTGCTGAGGCTTTCGCTTCTTCCCCATGGTTGTGGGGTTGCTGGCTGGCATGGAGGCTGGCAGGGAGGCTGGCAGGCACCAAGGCTTGCAGGAAGGCTTGCAGGAAGGCTGGCACCAAGGCTGGCACCAAGGCTGGCAGGAAGCCTGGCAGGCAGGCAGGCACCAAGGCTGGCAGGGAGCCTGGCAGGGAGCCTGGCAGGAAGGCAGGCACCAAGGCTGGCAGGAAGGCAGGCACCAAGGCTGGCAGGCAGACTGGCTGGCAGGGAGGCTGGAAGGCAGGCTGGCAGCAAGGCTGGCAGGCAGACAGAGAGCAAGGCTGGCAGGGAGGCTGGCCAGGAGGCTTGGAGGCAGGCTGGCAGGAAGGCTGGCAGCAAGGCTGGAAGGCAGGCATGCAGGCAGGGCAGGCAAAGATTCGATGTATCCTGCAGCACGTCTTTCCTCCGAATGCTGGCCACGTGTGAGCTGCTTCCCTTTATATCCGCGTGGCTTATGCATTGCATCCCCCCCGCATGCGCAATTAATGCCAGGCATCCGTTAGGCTTCAGCTGTGCATCCGCTAGGCTTCTGCTCTGCATCTTCTTCATCCGCTGTGCATCCACTGTGCATCCGCTGTATCCGTTCCGTGTCCGCTTTGCTGAGCCCCCCCGGAAGCCTAGCGGATGTGCCATCCGCTCCCATCCGCTTCCATCCGCTGGCTTCCATTCCGCATCCGCTTTCCATCCACTCTGCGTCCTCCCCGCATCCATGTTATCCGCTCTGGTTATGCAAATTTTTGCCCCTTTTGAGAGTGGATAACAACAGATGGAACATTTTGCTCGTCCATTGTGTCCATTTTGCATCCGTTGGGCAGTGTGACAAGGCCTTAAATACTTAACCTTGTTTGTGACCTGGATCCCCAAAACTTCCTCCAATTCTTTCATTCATCTTACTAACATGTTCTTTGCTAAAATCTTTGCTTTATCTTTATTTATTTTCAAACCTTTTACTTTCCCATACTCTTCTACCTTTTCTATCAGTTTAGGTGCAGACTCCAATGGATCCTCTAATATAAATACCAGGTCATCTGCAAAAGCTTGTCATTTATACTCTTCTTTTTAAATTTTCATTCCTTTTATTTATTTTTTCTTCTCTGATGTTTCTATTCATCATTTCCAGCGTTGACACAAACAACAGAGGCAACTGTGGGCAGCCTTCTCTGGTCCCTTTTCCTATATCTATAAAGTCTGTTAACTCTCCATTTATCATAACCTTTGCAGTTTGTTTATGACATAACGTTTTTATGGATTGAGTAAATTTTTTACCAAAGCCCATTTGGTCCAATTGTTACAGCATAAAATGCCAATTCACATTATCAAAGTCTTTTTGTTCATCTATAAACATGAGAGCCATTTGTTTTTCAGGATGTGCCTCATAGTATTCCAGTGTATTTAAAATTATTTTCATATTATCTTTAATCTGTCTCTTCGGCAGAAATCCATTTTGATCAGGATGAATAAAATTGTTTAAGTATCTTTTCAATCTTTATAATCTTTATAATCTGAATTTAATAGTGATATAAGTTTGTAATTTTTAACTTGCTGTAGGTCTGTGTCCTCTTTTGGTACAAGTGTGATATATGCTTCTTTATTCTTCTGTATTCTCTTCATGCTTCTGTATTCTCTTCTTTGTCGTAACTTCATTCATAACTTCTAATAAGTGAAGATTCAATGTTTCCTGAAATGTCTTATAAAATTCCACTGGCAAACCGTCTGGACCTGGTGCTTTCCCAGTGTTTTGCTTTTTTAAAGCTTCTGTTAATTCCATCATTGTTATATTACTTTCTAACATTGTTTCAATATCTTTGGGTATCTGGAGCAAATTTTCTTCCTGTAAATATTGTTGAATTCTTCCTGAACATTCTCTGGATGGTACAGTTTTCCATAGTAATCTTGAATAATGTTATTCTTCTCCACATTTCCATGGCATACATGTCCTTGTTCATTTTTCAATTGATTTATTCTTCTCGAGTCTCTTTATTTTCTCAGTTTATATGCTAGCCATATGCTGGGTTTGTTTGCATCTTCAAAATAGTTCTGTTTAGCATTTTTAATTTTTTGTGCTATTTCTTCTTTTTCCATAAGCCCCATTTTATGTTCAGTTATGTCGATTTTAATTTAAATGTCCTTTATTTGTGGAAATTTCTGTAGTTCTTTTTCCAACTTCTTGTAGTCATCTTCCAATATTTTAAAGATTTTTTTCTGTTTTTTATTTCTTTTCCTTGTAATCCGTTATCAAGCCTCTTGTATAAGCCTTCATCGTGTCCCAGAGGTTCTGTAATGATGTATCCTCTTTTGTATTTTCTTTAAAGAAAAAAGTCAATTCTCTCTCAATTTTCTGTTTAAAGTCTTTTTCCTTTAATATCATATTATTTAAAGTCCATCTAGGTACCTTTTTTTGTCCTTTCCATTCATGTGTTATTGGATTGTGATCTGCCCAGATACTTGCTTCTATTTCAATGTCTTGTATGTTAGAAAGCAATTCTGTTGATATCCATATCATATCTATTCTAGACCATGATGCATGTCTATTTGAATAAAAGGTATATTGTTTATTTTCTGCATTTCTCTCTCCCCATGCATCTTTTAAGTTTATCTCATCTACCATTCAAAATAAGGATTTTGGCAATGTCTTTCTCACTTTCTTTGCTATTTCTTGTGTTTTATAGTCCAACTTGTCATTTATTCCATTAAAATCTCCCATCAGACAGATATTAGCATATCTAATTCAATTATTTCTTATGTAATTTCCTGTAAAAATCTTCTTGATTATCATTTGGGATGTAAATTGCTATTAAAAGTGTCTTTAGATTATTGTCCATTATCTCCACCATCAAAATCCTTCCATCATGTATATATTTGTTCCGCAGGGATTGTATCTCTAATGTATAACACCACTCGTCTCTTTTTACAGTGTGTCAGCGCTGTAAATAATTTCCCTAATATTTTTTTTTGCTTCAGTATATAATCATGTTGTTTTTTAATATGTACTTCTTGTAGGCAGATTACATCAAATTTTAATTTCTCTAACTTATGAAATATTTTTCTTATTTTAATAGCTGAATTAAGCCCATTTATATTAATTGTAATCAGTTTTTTCTCATCCATTTTAGACTTCATAAGAAGGATTTGTTGCTCTTGGTTCTTGTTGCTCTCTGGGTACTTCACCTACGGCTCCTTCTTTTTCAATTAGTGCTGTACATTTCTCTTGAAATTCAATTAATGACTCTTCTTTTCTTGTATCTTCCTCCCTTCCTCTAAAATATTCAGATAGAATAACTCAGCTTTTTCAACTGTATCAGTTCTGTGTCTTTGTTCCTGCCAGGTAAACATGAGACCTTTGGGTATCAGCCACCTGTAATTTATTCCTCTCTTAAGTAACTCTTTGGTCAAGAATAAATATTCTCTTCTTATCTCTCTCACTCTTCTCAGTACGTGTTTCAGTACCATGATTTCTTTATCTTTGTACTTTAGTGTTTTTTCTTTTGCCGCCTGAAGCATTTGTGATTTAATTATTTTCTTACTAAATCTGATATGAACTTCTCTTGGCAGTTTATTTTTCATCGCATATCTTGTATAGACAAAACCTCATCCATTCCATCCATCATCTTCTCTTTAGTTACCTTTAATTCTTCTGCCAGGATTTCTGACATCATTTCAGTAAGGTTTTCACCCTTTTCTTCTTCTATGTTTTGAAATCTTAGATAGAATTCTGATCTATCAATTTCCCATCTCAATGATTGCAGAGATCTGCCCTTATCTCTTTCCACTTCACTCAATCGGGTATCCATATCTCCAATCTTCTTATCTCTTTGTACATTTTGTTCTTCAATTTTCTTAATTCTGTCGTCATATTGCATCATCATCTGTTGAATATTCTCAATTTTCTCATCTGTCTTTTCCATTATTTGCTCAATATTCTCTGTTCTCTGTTCAATATTATCTGTTTTTACTTGTATCTTTTGAATTCCTTGTATAATCATCTGCAGTGCCACTTCTTTCTCCTTCTCTTGTTGTAACATCACCTGTATTGATCATTGTCCTCCAGATGGTGAGGAAGAAGAAGTTGGGATTGAAGAAGCTGAGGCTGGTATCTTTCTGCTCATCTTAGAGTACTTAATAGAAAAATTGAAAAGAAAAAGCAAGAGCAGCCAATTGCCACTCCAGTAAAAAAAAAAAAAAAAAAAGCAAAAGATAAAAGTAAAAAAGGGAAGGGAAAAAAAATCTTCAGGCACTTGAATACCTTAATCCAATTGGTTTCAATTATGTAGGAAAAAAGTAAAAGAAGAAAAAATATAAAATGGAAAAAGGATGAAAAAATGAAAAAAAAAATAGAAAAAAATTTAAAAAGACAGAAATCTGTATGTTCCCTTTGCTAAAAAGATAAAACAAAAGGAGGAGGGAGGGGGAAAATAGTCTTATTCTTGCATCAGGGGACTCAAGTCCAAATATAAAAATCCAACTGGGGGGGGGAGGGGAATAGGAAAAAAAAAAGAGAAAATGCAATTCTGTCAATAAGCAAAGCACTGCCATAATATATTCAAGGCTCTTTACTAAATAAAAAAACAAAAATTTCCAGTTCTCTTTTCAAGGTCACTTCAATTTTCTTTCTTCATCAGTAGTTCCACAGAAGAGCACCTGCAAACAACCTACATGCTCTTCCCACTATCTTTTCAATGAAAAGTACAGAGTCCTTGAATGTAACACCAAATGTATCAACAAGAAAGAAAGGAAAACAATGTATCCAAGCCTCCAGGTGGCTACTTATTTCCCTTTCCTTTCCCTTCCCCTCTAATGCTAAAATCAGGAATAGAAAAAATAAAAAGAATCTAAAATTATTAAAGAGAAAAAACAAGAGAAAAAAAAACATTTCCAAAGAGTTATTTTGAAAGGAAAAAATAAAAATTCAAAAGGAAAGACCAGCCCACTCTAAAAATTGAAAAGTTTTTACAAAATCCAAAGTTCCAATAAAAAGAAAGAAAAAACCTTCAGGTTTAATTTGTGCTTAATCTCGCCGCTTAAGCACTTTTATCTTCACTTTTAAATTTAATTTTTAGTCTTTTAGGGTGTTCTCTCCAGAAAAAAAATAAGTAGAAAATTATCTCACCAAACTGACACACTTTCTTTCCAGCTTTCTTCTGTTCTGGAGCTGTCCAAACTTCAGCAGCTTTAATGGCTGCTTCTCCACCATGGGGAAAAAAGGGCTTCTCCTGGATCTACAAGGGACTTTGCGAAGTTCCTGGGATCAAAAGGATGTGCCCTCCTCAATCTCCATCTCTATGGAATGGTTTAGGTCCGTTGGGACCGTCCTGCAATGGAGATATCAGCAGCGATCTTAGAGCTTAAAGATTGCATGCTGTACCACTGCGACACCAGCTCCGCCCCTCCTATAGCTTCTGGTATCTTGAAAGCTATTGGGTTGTTCATAAATTATCTCTAAACTAGCTTGTGATAGTTTAGATAACTATTGTCTTAAAAGGTATTCATCTCTTTTTAACATATTGATCTCCTGTCTTTTATACAAATTTGAATAAAAATTATGAAAGAATTTTTTAATGAATTCATTGTTATTATATTATTGCCTTCACAAATTTTTTCAATCATTGTCTTTTTTCTTTCTTTTCTTAATTTATATGCCAACCATCTTCCTAGTTTATTTACAAATTTAAAATGTCTTTGTTTTGTGTTGTTCAATTTTGTTTCTATTTCCTGTATAGTTAACATAGATAATAGTTGCCATAACAATTTAATATGATGTAAAATTTTAGGAACTAAAGATGTCTTTTGCAGCTGAATTTCTTTCTGTCTAATTTTGTCCAATATATTTTGCATATTTTCCTATGATTTTTTTCTTTCTCTAAGCGATTATGCTATATAAAATAGCCCCTCATAACCGCTTTACTAGCATCTCATACTGTCGTTAAGCTTGTCCCTTTACCCAAATTATTCTCAAAGTATTCCTGCAGTTTCTTTTTACAGTCTTTTATAATCTTTTTCTTTTGTAAAATAGTTTCATTTAATCTCCATCTGAAAATCAATCTCTTACCTCTTAAAGCCAAAAGCACAGGATTGTGATCAGAGAAAGATTTTGGCAGAATATCCACTTTCTCTATGGAATTCAACCTAAACCTTTGCTCATGGTAAGTATCATCCCTTCCATCTTATCCCAACAGAATAAAATTTTCCTCTGCTTTAGGATATCATTAAGGAAAGCATAAGCTTTTCTTTTTTCAAAATTCTGACCAGAATTCCCTTCAGAACAATAATATCTATATTTTCCATTTTCAGCCTGCTTTTGAAATGGCAGTCCAAAACCTGATCCCTTGTTATTCTTCTTGCAAAATGAACTAGAACATCCCTTGGTAACTTTCTCTTAGTGGCAAATCTGGAGTTTATTCTGCATCAAGATCAAATTTTAATCTGATATCTTCATGTGGTTGTTTAGGTATTCCATGATATCTTAACTGAAATTCTTTAATCTGAGCTTCCAGAGTTGTTATCTCATCTGGTTCAGCGTCACATAAAGTGTTTGTCTTCTCCATTCCATGCTCTATACAATCTACTCTAGCTTTCATCTGTTTCATGTCTCCTTTCAGACATTTGATTGTTCCTGAAGTTCCCTTGTGAGCAAATCAGTCTTGGTTTCCAGGTTTAATCCAACATTTTGGATATGTTCTTGCATGTTACTCATCCATAAATGGCTTTAAAAGTTCTATATCTCATAATAGTAATTCTAATTTCTCTGTATTCTTTTTGTTCTTTGTCTTCCTCCTTGTCACCATATTTTTAGGTTAATTTTTTTAAGTAAGATTTCAAAATTGTAAGTTACAGAATTATAGGCTTGAAACTTATATTTCACTGGATTTAACAAGACTAAGAGTGTTCTTAAGAAGAGTCAGCAAATATTAAAATCTTTTGGGACCCTCTTGCGATGAATCAACACTATTATATTAAAGAGTCCAACAGAAGAAAAGAAAAAATCCAGAGCTTTACAGCATAAGACCACAAATGATCAAAAGAATAGAATAGGATAGGATAGGATAGGATAGAATAGAATAGAATAGAATAGAATAGAATAGAATAGAATAGAATAGAATAGAATTCTTTATTGGCCAAGTGTGATAGGGCACACAAGAAATTTGTCTTGTTGCAAATGCTTTCAGAGTACATAAAAGAAAAGATACATTTGTCAAGAGTCAAGAATCACCAGGTACCACAATAATAGTCATAGAGTACAATAAGCAATCAAATCTTACTAGGAGACATTCAATATAAATCGTAAGGATACAACTTGCAAAGTTACAGTCATACATTCACAACTGGGTGGGATGGACGATAAGGACTGATGAGAAGATTAATAGAATAGGAATGCAGACTTTCCTATTAAAGTAAATAGTTGGACAGTGTTGAGGGAATGATTTGTTTAGCAGAGTGATAGCTCTGGAAAAAACTGTCCTTGTGTCTAATTGTTCTGGTGTGTGCAGTGCTCTATAGTGTCATTTTGAGGGTAGGAGTTGAAACAGTTTATGTCTGGGATGTGAGGGGTCTGTAAATACTTTCACAGCCCTCTTTTTGACTTGTGCAGAATACAGGTCCTTGATTGAAGGCAGATTGGTAGTTATTTTTTTTTTCTACAGACCGAATTACTCTCTGGAGTCTGTGTCCATGACTGGGTTGCAGAATCAAACCAGACAGTTATAGAGGTGCAGATGACAGACTCAGTAATTCCTCTGTAGAACTGTATCAGCAGCTCCCTGGTGTCAGATCTGTGTATCTGTCATTCTTTCAGTGGAAGAAGAAAAGGGGGGGAGAGTGATAAAGAAATCCTTTCTTGATGTAAGTTGAATACATTCAATATTATATCAAATTTGTATAACCCACACATGGAGAGAGGAATCCCAGATGGCCGGAACCTAACGCCTCTCAGTGGCACAGCCAGGAGATGAGAAGACCATAAAAATTCCAGTGAGATTTATGTTTGGGAAACTGTGAAAAAGATCGTAACTTCAGAAGGGGTGGGGGTGGAATAAACATACTGGCTTTTGTTTCACAAAATACACATTGAGAGAAGGGGAGGGGAGGGTTCTCTGCATGCCTGAGAGACCTTAGACACTGCTTTTAATCCCCACATGAATGGCCTCATCTCAATAAAGCATTCCTTTTTAATACGTTTTGATAAGTTTCCAGAAGCTCATTCCAGTTGATTGAACGGGAAAAGTTCATTCCAGTTGATTGAATAGGAAAAGTTCTGTAGCTTGTCACAAAGCAGCATCTAAAAGTTTTATGAGGACTACGCAGCGTAGCTTGCGTACATCATTTCCATGTAGATGAAAATATCATCAAGATACACTAGAACCCTTTCATATAAAAATTCATGAAGGGTTTCATTGATCAATTGCATAAACACGGCAGGCACTCCTTGCAGTCCAAAGGGGAGCACTTTAAATTGGTAGCATCCCAATGGTGTGCTAAAAGCTGTCTTCCCCTCATCCCTTTCCTTTATTCTGATGTGGTAATATGCCTCTCGTAGGTCTAACTTTGAAAAAATATTTCCTTTTGAGAGATGGGCTAACATGTCCTTCATGAAGGGGAGTGGATACATATTCTCTATGCAAATTGCGTTCAATTTTTTTGTAATTAATGCACAAATGTTCTGAGCCATCTTTCTTTTTGCAGAATAACACTAGGGCGGCTATTTTTGGTCGGGTGGGTTCAGTGAAACTCCTTTGAAATTTTTATCGATAAATGCTCTGAGTTCTTTCAGTTTTCTGGGAGACATGCAGTACATTGGTGGTTTGGGGAGTTTAACCCCTGGTAGGATTTTGATAGTGCAGTCTGTGATGCAATGCAGTGGGAATTCATCACAAGCTACCTTGCAAAATATTTGGGCCAGATCCTGGTACTCATTGCGGATGTTAATGGGTTCAGCCGACTGTCCGGTCATGGCTGACTCTCTTTTCTCTGTTCTTTTATTTATCCATTCCTCTGAGCTATTTGCAAATATTACGTCTCTCTGAAATTGTATGGTTCCTGTCCAAATATGGTTCCAAATATTACGTCTCTCTGAAATTGTATGGTTCCTGTCCTCCAATTTATTTTTGGATTCTATTTCTGCAGCCAAATGAGACCTAGGATGAGTGGCTCTTCCATTCCTGGGGCTACAGTGAATGTGAGCATCTCATTATGGTTCCCTAATATTATTTTCAATGGTTCTGTGGTAAACCTGGCTGGCTTCCCCCACACACCCCTCTATAGTTCCATCTAATTAGCAGAAAGCAATGGGATTTTCCATTTCTTTCAGTTGGATCCCCAATTTCTCTGCAAGGGAGGGATTTATTAGGCATCGGGTACATCCCGAATCCAGCAACACTACAACTTCCTCCCCCTTCCCTCAGCTGGGGATAAACAGTCTTAGGAGTAGAGTGATTGGTTCAATTGGGTTGCTTACCAGCGGGTTGTCACCCAGATCACTTTCAGACTGGCTCCCCTTGGAGCATTGGGGGTTCTTCCTCTGGGTTGGGGGGAATCGGAATCTCACAGCTACTCAGCCTCTCAGGCCGGTCTCCTTTCCTTGAGGGCTGGATGTTCTAGATTTCCCCCTGATGGGTGGTCTGGCTTTCTGGCAGAGGTTTTCAAATGGCATTCTGCTGCACAGTGTCCCTCCTTTCCACACTTAAAGCAACCAGACGTTCTTGGTGGTTTAGGTTTTGAAAATTTCCTGTTTCCCCTGGGGTGGGGATCTTTTCCAAAACTTGCCACTGTGCATGGGTTATGAGTCATGTCTGTCTCTGCCTCCTCTGCTATCATGTACCATTCATGCAGGAAGTTTGGGGCCCCACAGGCCAGGCAGTCAGCTATAGGTCGTCATTTAGCCCATCTTTGAACCAACAGACTTGGATATCCTCTGGCCCATCAACTTGGCTAGCCAGGTCACAAAATTCCTCAGTGTATTCAGCTACTGGGCAACAGCCTTGTTTTACGATTCTGATGCAGTCTCAGATTTTTCTATCTGTAGAGCGTCTTCAAAGCAGTGGCATAGGGTCGTCATGAAGCGGTCGAGGTTCCTTAATTCTGGGTGTTGACATTGTAGAGCGTCACTATCCATCTCACTGCTGCCCCTTCAAGGGTCAGGGTGACGACTCATACTCGGGATTCCTGAGTTGGGAAATTTTGCCCATTTTTTTTCATGTAGATGAGGACTTGCCCCAGGAAAAATCCCAGTTTCTGAGGGTCCCTATCAAATTTTATTCCTGGGGTAGGACTTTCCTCTGCAATTGTATCTCTCTGGGTTGGCCAGGATAAATCCCCTCTTCTGGGGCATTTAGGGGTCAGGTAACTGGTATGGCTGCTGTTTTTCAGCTTGTCCTGCTGCCCAATCATTCTCAGCTGAATCTGGGATGGTGGCTCAGGTTCTCTCATTTTTTAGTTCCCTAACTCTCCTGCGTTGGTGTCCTGGTGCATCCCTCACTTCGAGGTTTTTCAGGGCTTCCCTAATGAGGTGATTTATGTACCGTCTCAGTCAGTCATCAGTCGGTGGCTACTCGTCTCATTCTTCCTGATCTGATAAAGCCTCCAACTCAAATTTCCATCCGGGTTTACGATTGCCCTGGGTGAGAGTTACTCCTCTGGTTCTTCTGTTCCCGCTGTCTTTCTTTCCTGTGCATATAGACCACCAGGGCTTTGTGGTGGTTTGGTAGGCAGCTTTGCTATCTTTGATAGGGTGCACCAAGTCAGTATCTGGCTGGGTAACTGTCAACGTTTCTCCCCAGCATTCGGCTTCCCCTTGGTCCTTGCTGCACTCAGACATTTTCCTTTCTTGTTGGGTCCCCTCGATAGATTGAAGGTTTTTCTTTTAAAAACAATTTTTTATTCCTCTCTGGGCTGACCTCTACTGCAGATGCTGCTTTATGTCAGGCTACAGAACTTTTCCCATTCAATCAACTAGAATGAACTTCTGGAAATGTATCAAAATGTATCAAAAAGGAATCCTTTATTGAGATGATCTGGAAGCCCTGAGAAATCCATGGAAGCTCTCTAAAAAAACAAGCAAGGTGGACTCAATACTTTAAATGATTTAATTTCATTCTCAAATATTTTCCTGGGAGAAAGAACTTCTTAGCAGATGCACTGTCCAGAAATACAACAGCAAAAAGATTGAGGTTTTAAACCAATGATCCAACCGACCCAACTAACAACCAAAGTAATCACCTAGGCACAAGAGAAAAAAAAAAACATCCCTGACTGAAGACACAACAACATCAATATTTAAGGAGGCACTACTAAAGGACTACTGGCTCCAGGCTAACAAAAACACTTGTTTACTCAAAGATGGACTGGCCTGGGTAGAAAACAAACTTTATGTCCCTGCAAGCCAGGGAATGGATCTCATGAAATACTGCCATGACTCCAAAATAGTGGGACACTTTGGGTTTGTAAAAACCTTGCACCTCATCAAAAGACAATTTTGGTGGCCATCTCTCAGAAAGGACATTGAAAACTATGTTGCAAGCTGCCCCACCTGTTCAGCTGCAAAGAGAAGGCAAGGAAAATATCCTGGACTTTTACAAACAGTAGCAGACTCTTCTGCACCCTGGAAAAAGATCTTTATGGTCTTTATAGTGGAGCTTCCTGAAAGTGCTGGGAATACTGTCATTTGGGTTGTAACTGATCTTTTTTCCAAACAGGTTCACTTTATTCCATGCCAAAAGATCCCAACTGCCAAGGCATTGGAAAGATGTCTCTAATACACATTTATCACCTTCATGGAACTACCCAGTGGATTATCTCAGATAGGGGTTCAGTTCACATCCAAATTTTGGCGGGCATTTCTGAACCTATCAGGCTCCATCCAGGGGTTGTCCTCATTTAAGTCACCCCCAGATGGATGGTTCGACAGAGAGAGTTAACAGTGTATTAGAACAATATTTAAGATGCTTAATTACCAACAGGACAATTAGATTGACCTTCTTCCTTTTGCAGAGGTAGCATACAATAACTCAGTCCATAGCAGCATGGGGTTCACCCCATTCGATGTAGGCATGGGCCAATAATTCAACCCCATGCTGGAACTACCCACCAAGGAACCTGAAATCCCCTCCCTTAAGGAGTGGATGGATAATTTACAAGCCATGTGGACAGTGGTAAGATTGTTTTTACAGGAAGCTAGAGCAGTCGTCAAAGCTCAAGCAGACAAAAAAAATGTTGCGAGCCTAAACCTTTCAAGATTGGGGACTGGGTATATTTGTCCACAAAATTCTTGAAATCATTACAACCCTCTAAGAAATTAGGACCAAAATTCATTAGTCCATTTCCAATCTCCAGAATTATTAACGCCATGACAGTAGAGCTTCAACTTCCCAAAATATTTATGCAGATTCATCCAGTATTTCACTGAAGCTTTCTCAAACCGGAGATCACTTCAAACCTCAGACCCTCCCTTCCCACACCTCCAACCCCCATCATGGTACATGGGGAACAACATTTTGAAATTAAAGATATCCTTGATTCATGCACTCACTGTAGATGCACACAATATTTAGTAGCTTGGAAACACCTTCCTTCCTCAGAAAATGAGTGGGTAGCCAAACAACACGTAAAAGCACCCACATTATACAAAAGTTCCATCTAAAATACCCTGATAAACCATTCTAATTGCTAATGTAATGCATGATTTTTGTTTTTTCCAGGTTGATCTATCTGTTTTTTAAGGAGGGCAGGATGTCAGATCTATGTATCTGTCATTTCTTCAACGGAAGAAGAAAAAAAAAAGGGGGGGGGGGAGACTGATAAAAAAATCCTTTCTTGATGTAACTTGAATACATTCAATATTATATCAGATTTGTATAATGCACACATGATACAATGGGGAGAGGAATCCCAGATGGCCGAACCTAACACCTCTGAGCGGCACAGCCAGGAGATGAGAAGACCATAAAAATGGTGAGATGTATACTTGGAAAACTGTGAAAAAGATAGTTCCTTCAGAAGGGGTGGGGATGGAATAAACATACTGGTTTTTGTGTCACAAAATACACATTGAGAAAAGACAAGGGATTCTAAACTCCTTTATCTATATCTGCATGCCTGAGAGACCTTAGATACTGCTTTTAACCCCTATATGAATTGTCTCATCTCAATAAAGGATTCCTTTTTGATACGTTTTGATACGTTTCCAGAAGTTCATTCTAGTTGACTGAATGGGGAAAGTTCTGTGGCCTGACACTTGGGCAGTTTGAGCTTTCTGAGTTGGCACAGAAAGTGCTTTGTTGTTCACATTCTTTGTTGTGTTTTTGATGTTAGGCGTCCATTTTAGGTCTTGTGAAATGATAGAACCTAGAAATTTGGAGGTCCCTACTTTTAATACTAGATTGTCTAGTATTGTATATGGTGGTAGTATGGGAAGGTTACTCCTAAAGTCTACCACCATTTCTATGGTTTTGAGTGTGTTCAGTTCAGTTGTACAACCTCCCGTCTGTATGTGGATTTGTTGTTGCCTCGAAGGAGCCCAATCACTGTAGTATCCTCTGCAAACTTCATATTTTAACAGATGGATCATTTGAGATGTGGTCATTAGTATACAGGGAGAAGAGAAGTGGAGAAAGCACAGCCTTGGAGAGCCCCTGTGCTAATTGTACAGGTATCAGATGTGATCAGGGGTGGGATTTTACTGGTTTCATCTGGTTCTATAGAACCAGTGGTTATGAGTCTGTGCAGTTTGGAGAACCAGTAAATCGTGCCAGCCTGGCCCACTCATTCACCCTGCCCAATCATTCCTCATCTTGTCGACCATTGCTAACTTGTCTTTGCCCGCCATTGCTGTCTGACTTCCCCCACTGACCTGATCTCCCTGAGTGAGTGAGCCTACAAGCAAGCCCTGCCCTGGTTAAGTCAACTCCTGGGCTGGTCTAGGCTGCTGTGCTGTATCCCCACCCACCCCTCCCCAGGCTTACCTGGCTTGCTTCACCATGACCTAGCTAGTTAGCTGCCCCCCCACCTCATGGCCGTGTCCAGGCTGGCTGGGAAGGAAGGAAAGGTCTCCTTAGGAGGAGGGAGTGATCTTCCCTTTCCCCCAGCCAGGGAGATGCCATGGAGCTGTGTCCAGGCTGGCTGGGAAGGAGGGAAATGTCTCCTCAGAAGGAGGGAGCAATCTCCCCTTTTCCCCGGCCAGGGAGAAGCTGTACAGCTATGTCAGGGCTGGCTGGGAAGGAAGGAAAGGTCTCCTTGGGAGGAGTGAATTATCTCCTTCTTCCCCTGGTGCTGCCATGGCTGGATCTGGCCAACAAAACTCTCCACTGCCGGGAATTTCTGGGACACTTGGCAAGAGCCTTCCCATCAGTGAGAGAGGCTCTGTAGCCTCTCTCACTGAAGAAAACAACTGGAGCATGTGACCACCACCACCCCTCCCCCGGGTATGGAGAGCTCCAGATCGGGACTCAGCACACAGGGCATTGCTGGAACTGAGGGAGCTGGCCTTCCTCTCTACCACCAGCTGCTGGAGGAGGAAGGTTGGGCAAAGTAAAGCCAGACCGCTACCCAGGCAAGAGCTGCCAGTGGGGATGGGTGAGGCTGCAGGGCAAACCTGGCTGGAAGTTGTTTGTAAATCTTCCCAAAAGAGGAAGGGTAGTAAGCTCCACAGCTGTCCAAGATGATTTTATAACAAGAGAAGACCTGGGTAAATTTTTATTAGACAGCCTTTACTAACAAGACTGATTTTTTGCACGTATCACTGTTGGTCTCAATGAGCAACTCATCTGCCTTTTTGGTGCTATGTAGTTAATCATGCATTGCTTAAATAGTTTGTTAAGTCCCCATCTTTTTTGAGAGCAAGATCATTATGTTTATGAATTGCTCATATCACCCTACTAAGTAATTTCCTTTGGAACACTTTCCATTTTGATAACTAAAGCCCCTGTCACACTGCACCAACGGATGGAAAGAGGATGTAAAACAGAGAAAAACACTTGCCATCGGTTGGTTAATGCGATGCATCCGTTCTATACTCACTGTGTCCATTTTGCTTCCTCTCTATCCGTCCAGCATCTGTCTATTGACATTTCATCCGCTCAGAAGGTTTTGAGCTGCTCAAAATTTTTGAGCAGAAAATGTATCTAATGCGTCCATTCTGCATCCACTAGGCATACGGGGGACATATGTTCTGCATCCGTTACGCATACGCTATATCCGCTAGGCATCCACTGTGCATCCGCACAACTCGCATCCGTTCCAGCGGTAAACGGACACAGGGAGGAAGCGGAACGGACGCGCAGCATTAGTAGTACGGACGTAGAAAGGATGAAAGTGGATGCAGCTCGCAAAGAAAGCATTTAAAATGGAAAAAACGTTCGCAGAGGGGACCTATCTTGGATATAAAGGATGTCTAGAGGATGCCTAGAGGATGCAAAGGGACACATAGTGGAAAACCCATATTGCCTATAAAAAGGGGGAGCAACTCACCTGGATCTCACTTTCAGAACAGCAGCCCAGCTGCAGACCTCTGCAGCCTTCATCTGCCTCTTCCTCTTCCACAGCATCCAGTCATGTCCACCGTGGATCGTAACAAAGTCCTTTTGGCAGCCACCATCCTTCTGCAACAGTGCGAACCCATCTACAGGCTCTGTGAACTCTACTACGGGAAGAAAAGGAGGCGGCCAAGAAGCATCTGTGTCCGAAAATGGATCGGGAGAAGAGCAGAGTATGGACTGTACAACAAGCTGATGGTGGAGCTGAGGAACGAAGACACTCGTGCATTCCAGAACTTCATAAGGATGCCTCCAGCCATGTTTAACGAAGTTGTGCAGTGGCTGACACCCAGGTTGACCAAGCAGGGCACCAACTTCTGCCCCAGCCTGGACACTGGGCTCAAGGTGGCACTTACTCTGTGCCACCTGGCCTCAGGAACCACCTCTGTGCCACCCAACACCATCAGCATTGTGGTCAGAGAAGTGGTGCAGGCCATCATCGAAGAATACATGGAGGAGCTCCTCCAGTGCCCCACCACCGAAGAAGGCTGGAAGAAAGTTGCAGAGCAGTGGTATCAGAGGTGGAACTTCCCACACACCGTTGGAGCCATAGATGGGAAGCACGTGGCCTGCAAAGCTACAGCCAAGTCGGGGTCCACTTCGTTCAACTCCAAGGGCTTCTTCAGCATCGTGCTCTACGCCATGGTCGATGCTGACTACAAGTTCATGTACATCGATGCTTCAGGCAACGGCTCATCTTCAGATGGCCAGGTATACAACGCCAGTGACCTCAAGAAGGAGCTGGAAGGCAACCTCATCATGGGCTTCCCAGATCCAGACCCCCTGCCCAATGACACGCAAGATGTGCCCTACTTCATCATGGGGGATGACGCCTTCTCCCTCACAACCTACCTCATGAACCTACACCTCCAGACTCCTCACCCGTGAAGAGAGGATCTTCAACTATAGGCTGTCCAGGGCAAGGTGGGTGGTGGAGAACGCCTTTGGCATCCTGGCCAATAGGTTCCAGGTACTTCGCACCACCATGCAGCATCGCCCAGAGACTGTGAGGAGGATTGTGGAAGCTTGCTGCATCCTGCACAATCTCATGCGCACCCGCTACCCAGTCTTGCAGAACAGGCTCGTGGACCTCCAACAAGCCAATGGGGACATGGAGCCTGGGGAATGGAGGCAAGGGCAAAACCTGATTGACACTGAGGATGTGCAAGGCCCCAACAGAGCCTCACGTGAAGGGAAGAAGCAGCGCAACCTCCTGAAACACTGGTGCAACTCCCCAGCTGGAGCAGTGGAGTGGCAAGACAGGATGGTAGATGATTAATGGATGCTTCCTTCAGCATGTCTCATCACATGGATGAGATTGGGCCATGTATGTTGGGTGGGCCTACAATGAAAAGGACATTTAATAAAGAGTTGTGTTTATGTTGACATGTGTGGATCAATGATTACATTAGTATTGATAATGAAGGGCCATAGGTGTGGCACCTGGGAGGATGGACCATACAGTCCCTCTATGCTTGCACTGGAGGTTTATCTATCCCCTCAGCTATCTCAACCCATCCCACAGCTATCTTAACCCATCCCACAGGTATCCCTGCCCATCCCACTGCTATCCTTGCCCATCCCACAAGCATGCAAAGGCTTAAACCATTTCTAAAAGTTTCCACCAAGACTTTATTAAAAAAAATAAATGAGGCAAGTGTGTGAAGCAAATATAAACTTTATTAATAACAAGCTGTAAAAGAAAAATGACCCAAGTCAAGTGTCCAAATAAAGTCTACAGGTAGCCACCCAGTCTCTGGCACTCTTCATGGTCACTCGGAGGTGTGCCCAGTCTCAGGGGTGAAGGGTCCAGGTGGCTGTAGCTGGAGTGCTGGTCTGAAGCCCCACTGGGGTGCCTGGCCCTGAGAGGACAACAGGTGACGGTGTGTTGAGGAAGCTCTCGGACAGCTGGCTCAGCCCCATGATGTTGAGAGCTCCTTCCTCCATGCCATGGGGTGTCAGCCCCAGTACCGAGGACAGATGTATTGAGGCCGGGCTTGGCTGTGGGGTGGAGGAAGGAGCAGTGTAGTGGGGCTATCTGGTCTGCACCTGGGTGAGGACTGGCATGGGTGGCATCAGTGTCGTGGCTGGCATCGGTGGCATCAGTGGAACCGGTGGCATCGGTGGCATCCTATGAGTCTGTGCCTGGACTGGGAAGGGCTGCTGACTGTGCTGCTGGACCTCCTGGTAGCCGTAGCCCTGGTAGGTGAGGGCCTGTGGAAAGCCTTGGAATGGGAGGGACATCACCTGGGGTGGAGGAGCAGACCTGGACTGGGTGGGAGCAGGTTCATCTTGGTCTGGAGGGTTGTGAAGCAGCTCAGTGATCCGGTCCTTCACCACCTAGTACTGGGGTTCTGCCATGTCCCTGAGGGTCTGGTTGACATAGGTGAGGAAGGGCTTGCGGTTGGAGGATGAGGAGTTGGTGTGGACCAGCTGAGAGAGGAGATCTATGCTGCTCCGGATGGTGTCCCTGATCTCCAGCAGGACAGTGTGGCTCTGCCCCTCCTGTCTGGCTCTCTGCCTTTCTGTGGAGGTGGAGCTGGGGGTGGATGCAGGTAGGGCTGTGGTGGAAGTGCCGTCTCCTTTCTCCCACTGCACCAGGGAGTCCTCCACGTGCTCCACCATGGTTAAAACTGCTGTCCATGGGTTCTCCGCCATGGGAGGCTCCACAGAAACCTGCCTGGAGACAGGAGCTGACTCTTGGCCGGAAGAGGACTGGCTCTCAGCAGGCTGCCGGAGAGAGAGGGTCATGACAGGGGCTGCTGCTGCTCCTCGGTGGCAGATCTCACCCTCCAGGAAGCTGCACCTGGCCATGACATAGGTCTCTCTGTCTGTCAGCTTAACCGTGGCTTGGCCTGATTTCTTGAGATGAAGCTTCCCGTACCAGGTGTGCATGTGCTTCCACCAGCCGAGGACCACCTCCGATGTGTAGCCCAGGCTCTCCGCCTTCTCTCTCCAAGCAGCCTGCTTCCTTTTGGTGTCCCTGTACAGCCGGTGTCCCATCCGCCACAGATAGTCATTCTCTCTCAGCCACTCCAGCACCTCATCCTCGTGTTCCTCCTCAATGGAGTATTGCCTCTCTCCCTATCATGCATCTGCCTCTTCCTCCCTCTGGCAGGGCCACATGGGCCCTCATCAGAGGGGCTTCGAGGTTGTAGAGGCTGATCCTCCACACCAGCAGCAGCAGCAGCACCAGCAGGATCATCATCATCATCATCAGCAGCAGCAGCAGCAGCAGCAGCAGCACCAGCAGGATCATAATCATCATCATCATCAGCAGCAGCAGCACCAGCAGGATCATCATCATCATCAGTAGCAGCACCAGCACCAGCAGCACCAGCAGGACCAGTATCATCAGCAGCAGAGTAAGCACCAGCAGCACCAGCAGGACCAGGAGCACAAGCAGGACCAGCAGGACGAGCAGGATGAGCAGGACCAGGAGCACGAGCAGGATGAGCAGGACGAGCAAGTCCAGGAGCATGAGCAGGACGAGCAGGACCAGCAGGACGAGGAGCAGCTTCAGCAGAGTAAGCACCAGCAGAAGCACCACTGCCAGGAGCAGCATCAGCAGAGTAAGCAACAGCAGAAGCACCACCGCCAGAAGCAGCATCAGCAGAGTAAGCATGAGCAGAAGCACCACTGCCATAAGCAGCAGCATCAGCTCCTCCAGGAGCAGAAGCAGCAGAAGCCCCAGTCGCAGAAGAGCGAGCCCGTGCTACAGAAGCCCCAGCAGAAGCAGAGTGAGGGCCAGGGGGCAGGAGGGTGGCCCTGTCCCTCTTGCCAGGGCTGGCAGCAGATGGCTGAGGCTTTCTCTTCTTCCCCATGGTTGTGGGGTCGCTGGCTGGCAGGGAGACTGGCAGGAAGGCTGGCAGGAAGGCTGGCAGGAAGGCTGGCAGGCAGGCAGGCACCAGGGCTGGCACGCAGGCTGGCACGCAGGCTGGCACGCAGGCAGGCACCAAGGCTGGCAGACAGCAAGGCTGGCAGGGAGGCTGGCAGGCAGGCAGACAGCAAGGCTGGCAGGGAGGCTGGCAGGATGGGAGGCAGCAAGGCTGGCAGCAAGGCTGGCAGGCAGGCATGCAGGCAGGGCGGGCTGGCAAGGCACTCAATGTGTCTGGATGCAGGTCTTTCCTCTGAATGGTGACCTGCTTCCGAGTTGCTTCCCTTTATATCCGCGGGGCTGACACAATAAATCCCCCCCGCATGCGCAATTAACGCTCTGCACCCACTAGGCTTCCGCTGTGTATCCGCTAGGCTTCCGCTCTGCATCCGCTTCATCCGCTGTGCATCCGCTGTGCATCCACTTCATCTGCTCGGCGTCCGCTCTGCATCCGCTCTTTCCGTTCCGCGTCCGCTTTGCTGAGGTCCCCCGGAAGCCTAGCTTCCGCTCCCATCTGCTAGGCTTCCGCTCTGCATCCCTTTTTCATCCGCTCTGCGTCCTCCCCCTGTCCGTTCCTTTCCGTGTTATCTGCTCTGGTTATGCAAATTTTTGCCCCTTTTGAGAGCGGATAACAACGGATGGAACAGTTTTCTCATCCGCTGTGTCCTTTTTACAAACGTTTTGCATCCGTTGGGCAGTGTGACAGGGCCTTTAGGATAATATTGTCTTTTGGGTTTACCTGAATTAAATGCAGGTGTAGGCATCAGGGGAGGGTTAATTTGAAAAGAGCAGTAAAAGAGAAGTACGTACAGAAAGGAAAAGAAAACACTGAGAAGTGTTGAGGAGCTGAGGAGTATGAGTGTGAGTCAAGGAATTCCAGACCAGAAAGATTGTTTTGTATTCTGTTTTGTATTCATTAAATTAGAAATGATTCTTTGTGAAGGATCTGTGAAAAATTTGGAATATTGCAATAAGGCCTAAGAAAAAAGTATAGAAAGATTTAATTAAAGGAGAAGAGAAAGAATGGTAAGACATCCACTAACTGACTGCTTTGAAAATACCTTTCAAATGTATTTTCAATTGTAGGATTGGAAATATTTGCTTGACTGTATGCTTTAATATTCAAAAAGAATAATCTTTATCAGTATAAGATAGAGATGTATTCTTCAAGCTTTAATGAATTTTGCAAAAATCATTGTAGTAAACTGAATACCACTGTAGAACAATTTAAATATTTAATGGAGAGTAAAGTAAGATTTTACACAGGCAAGAAAAGATTTGTAGAATAGGTAGTACCTGGCTCAACTGGAAGTAACGGTGAGATTGAAACTTATCAAAACAGATCCAACCTAGAAACAAGAAGAAATTTCATGACAGTGAGAAGAATTAATCAGAGAAGTGGGATGCTTTCAGAAATTATGGGTATGCCATCACTGGAGATTTTTAATAAGAAATTTGTCCATAATAGTATAGAGTTTCATGCTTCAGCAGTGGTTGGACTAGAAAACCACCAAGGTCTCTTCCAACTCTGTTATTCTTTATAAATCTCTCCACTCAGTCTTTCCAAGACAATGGTTATAAACAATATTTGGAAATGCCCATCAGGTCTTCTGATAACAAAATATCATCTTATTGGCCAGTATCAAGGGGAAGATGACTTTGAAAAAGCTTCCTCTCTCACCATAACATGAAAGTCGAAGTAAGGACTGGCTGGGAAGAGAGGGGTGAGGAGAAGCCAGGCGAGGCGTCCCTCCATGTGAGTGACATTGAATTGGCCATGACCACCAAGTCATGCCCACAAATTAGGCCACGCCCACAGAACCGGTTATTAAGAAATTTCAATCCCATTCCCCTGACCAGTCCCCAGAGCAGGAAAGGTTGGCGAACGCTGTCCTAGCAGATTACATGAAACCAGTAATACTTCGATGGTTCCATTGCAATGAAATTCTTTAAATAACTACTATAATTATTCTGACAATACACTCACCGTAAATTAAGATATTATATTCCTAACATAATAGAGATAATGATAAAGTTCTGTGTTACTCTTCAATAGCTGAAAGGAATAAAAGTTTTCCATTTCTTTGACTGTTTCTCTTCTCTTTCATGTTTCAATTAAATTACACCTTTCTATTTGATTTCTATTTTTTTTTCTTTTGTGCGGAGATATACATTCAGCAGCATTTGTAGAACAATCCCTGAGTAAATTGCATCTAAGAACAGCCAAGGCTATTACAGGAAGCACAAGACTGGGACTGGAACTGCAGATCCACTTTTTTTTTTTTACATCTGAAATATGAACAGCTTAATTATGCATCTGGCAAGTTAATTTGTACCACCCACAAAAGATACATGAAGGATATTTACACTGCACCAAGAAAAGGCAAGGAGTGGAGAGAATTAATAGCTGCTATTCAAAACAATAACTTTTCACTGATGTGAGAAAGTGATACAGCAGAAGGAACTATCTTTATTGTAACTGTCTTGAGGAGGTGACTTTTCTTTCATAACATGTGACACAGTTTTCATTTCAGAATTCTCAGAGGTCAAAGAAATAGAAGATCATGTAAGATAAAGAATATTTTTCATGGATTTCTCTCCTATTTATAAGTGACTGGATTCGTACTAGATGGTGGACTAAATTGAAATGTACTATCCCAAAATACAAAAGTAGCTTAATTCCATTAAACATGTTGAATTAATCATGTCTTTCAAATATAGCTGCTAATTATACAAAGTATAGGCTATTAAACAGATTTATACATTTGAAAAACCTACAAATGAATGTGATTAGATAAATCCTCATGAACTAGTTAACTTCTAAAGAATTTAATTCATTCAGTTCATTGAGAGAAAGGCCAGGAGTTCAGAGGGCAGCATCTCCAGTGAAATGAAATAAAAGTTCAGCATGAAGCAGGGAAAGGGTTTGCAGTTTCAAGAAGTTATTTGATTTATACAGTACAGACAAAAGAAAAAATATATATTCATGCCATGATACGAAAGTCAGATTTATTGGGGCTTCCTGGCCCAGCAAAGTTATAACATTTACACATCCAGTGATACATGTACTGAGGCACCACTTTCGCACATTTCCTCCTTGTCCTCATGGAAGGCAGATGGTAGCAATGGGAAATACTAAGCTAGCTAGCCCAAAGCAAAAGATAGGGACAGGGTGAGAAGTTTCTAGACGAAGGCATTGACATCTCCAATTTTTGCCACATGGGCTGAATCATTCCACTACAAATCATATTGGAGGAAGGAGTTGTTTGTCATATTAAACAGCCCAGGGATGACCTTTCCAAACTTTCTTTGCCTAGATTGTTTGTAAATTATTTTTATTCCTTGTTGCTATCAAAACTGCTATTCAAAGCACCTTACTTCTGTCTGTGCATAAGCTCCAATCTTACTTAGAAAAGAATTCTTCCCTGCAATCACATTTTACCTGTTCCTTTGACCACAGTATTTTAGTGGCACAAACTTTGAATCAGGCTGGGGGTATAATTTGTAAAATGACAGTAGCATATGGTAGTCATTTAATTGCATTATTTGTGAGATTTATATTCATCTTTCTTCCAGAGCTCAAAAGTAGGATAGCATTTACTTCCTCATCCAATTTTCTCTGCTGCAATAACTCTGTGAGGACTCTGCTGGACTTGGGAAGTATACCAATCTGAAGTCATTCAAGCTCATGGCAGACTTGATTCTAAAGGGAATTCCATGCTTTAGGTATGGATGAGATTCAACCGGTATAACAACCAGTTCAGTGAGTGCACATTTTGCATGTGCACGTGCTCCACATTTTAAAAAGCCTAATACTTTTCAACTGCAGCTGAAGAAAACAGCTGAGGCGTGGCAAACCACTTTGCCACACAGATGTCTCTAATAAAAAGACATAAAGCACAAGAAAGAGCAGGGGTGATCCACCTGCTCATTGGAAAGAACTGGTTCAGAGCCAGCTGATCATTGGAACAACAAGTTTGCCCAAACCAGTCTGAACCAGGAGAATCCCACCCCTGGGCTAGCCTATTTGACTTCTGTGCTGCTCCTGTTTGTTTCTTAAATCAACTTGTAAAGAGAACGTATTGAGTTTGTAATGGAGCCAAGGTCATATCTGTGTGAAAAACTCAAAGATGTGAATGGAAAAATGAAGGGAACCGAAGTTTCACTGTACTATGTGTAGGGGTTGAATGCAGTATGAGTGTCTAAAGTTAAAGATAGTTCATTGACTTAATAGGCCATTGTTGGATCAACCACATGACTATTGTAAAAAAAAAAAAAAGGCAAGCAATTGTCAACAGCAGAGAACAGCTTCCTTAAAATAGCCCAGGATGGAGCAGAAAGGGCATGTTGAGCATTGCAACCAGTCAGAGCTGGGGCTATTACTAGAATAGAACCAAGTGTTGGAAACCAGTTACTCTGAAGACAGCTGAGGTTAGAAAACTGTAATTTTGAGTTGAAGCAGGAAAATGTGGTGTGGGGTTCATATACAATAAACTGGGAGTTGGCTATCAGTGTAACTTGTTCCTGATCTAAAGCAGTAGTTGGTGTCACATGCTGATGTTAAGGCTAGGTCACATCGGCCGATGGATGCAAAATGTATGTAAAAAGGATACAGCAGACAGGCAAAATTCCATCCGTGGCTTTATCCGTTGTTATCTGCTCTCAAAAGGGGCAAAAATTTGCATAAACAGAACAGAAAAGAACGGAAAGGAACGGACGGGGAGGGGACGTAGCGAGGATGTTAAGCGGATGCTCAACGGAAGCCTAGCGGATGGAAGCGGATGGCACGTCCGCAGGGCTTCCGGGGGAGAACAGCAAAGTGGACGCGTAGCGGAAGGGGCGGATGCGTAGCGGTTGATGCGATGCATCACAGATGCCTAGCGGATGCCTAGCGGATGCCTAGCAGATGCAAAGTATTCACTGCGCATGCGGGGAGGATGCATTGCGTCAGCCCCGCAGATATAAAAGGAAGCAGCTCGCACACGGCCAGCATTCAGAGGAAAGACCTGCTGCCAGAGACATCTTCATCAGAGACCATGGGGAAGAAGAGGAAGTCTGTGCCTAATCCTGCCAGCCCTGGAAAGAAGTACAGAACCACCATCCCACCCCCTGGCACTGACTCTGCTGCTGGTGGTGCTTCTGCTGCTGCTGCTGGTGCTGCTGGTAGTGCTGGTGCTTCTGTTGCTGGTGCTGCTGGTGCTGCTGGTGTTGCTGGTGCTGCTGCTACTGCTGCTGTTACTGCTGCTGGTGCTGCTGGTGTAGTGGACCAGCCCCAAGGCCCTCAAAGCCCAGCTGATGAGGGCCTAGAAGGCCCTGCCAGAGGGAGGAAGAGGCAATCGAAGTAGAAGGAGAAGGGAGAGAGGAAACAGTACTCCATTGCAGAGGACCATGAGGAGGAGTTGCCCGAATGGCTGAGGGAGAACGAGTACCTGTGGAGGAAGGGACACAGGCTATATTGAGACAACAAGCAGAAGCAGGCGGCTTGGAGAGAGAAGGCGGAGATCCTGGGCTACACTTCTGATGTCCTCCTGGGGTGGTGGAAACATATGCACACCTGGTATGGCAAGCTGCACCTGAAGAGATCCGGGCAGGCCGCTGTCAAGCTCACGGACCGGGAGACTTACGTCATGGCCAAGTGCAGCTTCCTGCAGGATGAGATCTGCCACCGAGGAGAAGCCCCTCTGTCAACCCTCTCCCTCAGACAGCCCACAGACAGCCAGTCCTCTTCCAGACAGGAAACAGCCACTGTGTCCAGGCAGGGCTTGGAGGAGGATCGTGGAAGCTTGCTGCATCCTGCACAATCTCATAGGCACCTGCTACCCAGTCTTGCAGAACAGGCTCGTGGACCTCTAGGCAATGGGGACATGGAGCCTGGGGAATGGAGGCAAGGGTGAAACCTGATAGACACTCAGGATGTGCAAGGCCCCAACAGAGCCTCACATGAAGGGAAGAAGCAGTGCAACCTCCTGAAACACTGGTGCAACTCCCCAGCTGGATCTGTGGAGTGGCAAGACAGGATGGTAGATGCTTAATGGATGCTTCCTTCAGCCTGTCTCATCACACTGATGAGATTGTGCCATGTAGGTTGAGTGGCCCTACAATGATCAGGGCATTTAATAAAGAGTTGTGTTTGTGTTGACATGTGTGGATGATTATTACATTATTATTGATAATAAAGGGCCATAGGTCCTGGGAGGGTGGACCATCCCGTCCCACAATGTTTGCACTGGAGGTTTATCTATCCCACAGCTATTACCCATCCCAAAGGTATCCCTGCCCATCCCACTGCTATCTCAACCCATCCCACTGCTATCTTAACCCATCCCACAAGCATGCAAAGGCTTAAACCATTTCTAAAAGTTTCCAGCAAGACTTTATTAAAAAAAAAAAAAAGAAATGAATGACTTTATTAACAACAAGCTATAAAACAAAAATGAGTCTCTGGCACTCCTCTTGGTCGCTTAGTCTTAGGGGTGAAGGGTCCAGGTGCTGTGGGGGTGGCTGGTGCTGGAGTGCTTGTCATCAGCTCCTCCAGAAGCAGAAGCAGCAGAAGCCCCAGCCCCAGAAGAGCGAGCCTGTGCTGCAGAAGCCCCAGCAGAACCAGAGTGAGGGCCAGGGGGTGGGAGGGTGGCCCTGTCCCTCTTGCCAGGGCTGGCAGCAGATGGCTGAGGCTTTCTCTTCTTCCCCATGGTTGTGGGGTTGCTGGCTGGCAGCAAGGCTGGCAGGCAGGCAGGCAGGCAAGCAGGCAGGCTGGCAGGAAGGCTGGCAGGAAGGCAGGCAGCAAGGCTGGCAGGGAGGCTGGCAGGGAGGCAGGCACCAAGGCTTGCAGGAAGGCTGGCAGAGAGGCAGGCACCAAGGCTGGCAGGAAGACTGGCAGAAGGCAGGCACCAAGGCTGGCAGGAAGGCTGGCAGGGAGGCAGGCACCAAGGCTGGCAGGAAGGCTGGCAGGCAGACATGAACCAAGGCTTGCAGGAAGGCAGGCAGCAAGGTTGTCAGGCAGACTGGCTGGCAGCAAGGCTGGCAGGCAGGCAGACAGCAAGGCTGGCATGGAGACTGGCAGCAAGGCTTGCAGCAAGGCTGGCAGCAAGGCTTGCAGGCAGGCATGCAGGCAGGGCAGGGAAGGCTTTCAATCCATCTGGCAGCAGGTCTTTCCTCTGAATGGTGACCTGCTTCCGAGCTGCTTCCCTTTATATCCACGGGGCTTACGCAATGCATCCTCCCCACATGCGCAATTAACGCTCGGAATCCATTAGGTTTCCGCTGTGCTTCCGCTAGGCTTCCGCTCTGCATCCGCTTCATCTGCTGTGCATTCGCTGTGCATCCGCTGTATCCATTCCGCATCCGCTTTGCTGCGGCACCCCGGAAGCCTAGCGGACGTGCCATCCGTTCTCATCTGCTTCCATCCACTGGGCTTCCGTTCCACATCCCCTTTTCATCTGCCCTGCGTACTCCCCCCGTCCGTGTTATCCAGTCTGGTTATGCAAATTTTTGCCCCTTTTGAGAGCAGATAACAACGGATGGAACATTTTGCTCGTCCGTTGTGTCCGTTTTGCATCCACTGGGCAGTGTGACAGGGCCTTAAAGTACCGCTGGTAGACTATAAGGGCCTGGTGTTTTCCCATTTTTTGTCTCTTAATTGCTTCTATTAGTTCCATCATGAGAACTCCTCATAAGTGTTAGAAAGGGCAGCAGGCCAGTAGATGCTCAGCTCTACCCTGTTGCCTTGACCCCAACCCAAATCAAGGGATTACAAGATATATATATATACATATACATATACATATACATATACATATACATATACATATACATATACATATACATATACATATACATATACATATACA
>BLBF01000095.1:5481135-5500670 GCA_015471245.1 Laticauda colubrina | reverse complement strand
CAGCAGCAGCAGCAGCAGCAGCAGCAGCAGCAGCAGCAGCAGCAGCAGCAGCTTCAGAGTCAGTGCCAGGGGGTGGGATGCTGGTTCTGTCCTTTTTGCCAGGGCTGGAATGAGTAGGCATGGGCTTCCTCTTCTTGCCTGACTGACGAACCATGGTGTCCCTCCTAGATGTATGTGGCAGCACGTCTTTCCCCTGTATGCTGACTGCATGTGTGCTGCATCCTTTTATATCCACGGAGCTGGCACAATTCATACTCCCTGCATGCGCAGTGAACGCGTTGCATCTGGTTTTACATCCACGCGGCATACCCTTTGCTTCCTATAGGTGTCTGTGATTCATCCGCTTTATCCACTATGTATCTGCCCCTTCCGCTATGCATTCACTTCGCAATTCTCCCCCAGAACCTCTTCAGATGTGTCATCCGCTTCCATCCACTGTCATCCGCTAGGCTTCCTATGATTATCCATTTAACATCCTCACTACAAAGTACCCACGTCCATTCTTTTCTGTTCTTTTCCGTTCTTTTCCATTCTGTTTATGCAAATTTTCACCACTTTTTGGAGTGGATGACAATGGATGGAGCCACCCCCGAAATTTTGCTCGTCCGCTGTGTCCTTTATGCATATGTTTTGCATCCATCGGCCAGTGGGACGTAACCTTAAGGCTTGGTCTTGTGCAGCCAGAATTAGTCCCTCAGTCTCTTTCTTCAACTTTCCTTCTATTAGCCATTGCCAGGTCTTGTTATTATCTGCTTTCCCTGCTATTTTTTTATGTACTGGCCATGTAGCGCTTTGTCTTTTCATTCCTCCCTTCTGCTCTTCATTTGGTCTTTCTTGAAGGCTAGTTTGGTGTCTCTAGTATGCTTTCCTGGCATACTAACTTCATTGCATCTTCTTTGTTCAGATATTCTCCCAAAGGCCTTTTTTCTTCTTCAACTATCTGATGTACTTGCAATATTCCATGCCCACCTATTTGCCTTGCCAGGTAGAGTCTGTCAATGTCACTGTAAGGATGAAGGGCATGATTCATTGTCATTATTTGTCTGGTTTTCCTGTCAATTGCTTTTAATTCTGTTTAAGTCCAATTCACTATTCCAGCTGTATATCTAATGTCCATTGCCCAGGTGTTGATTGCCTTGATGGTGTTTCCTCCATTGAGTTTGGACTTTAAATCTTTTTCATTCTCTTGATGTATTCACCTCTGATCTTTTTCTTGACTTCAATGTGCTTGATGGTGTCAGCTTGAAAAATACCCAGATATTTGCAGTAGTCATCTTCATCCAGACTCTTAATGTTATTTTCTCTGTATCATTCCAATTTTAGTATGTGCTGCTGAAGCGAGCACTTTTAATGTTATTTTCATGGAGCATCTTGATTCCTTCAGTTTTCACTATTTTTCATTGTTTGATAGTGAGTGTGGCACATTTGTCCAGTCTAAACTCCATTGTAATATCTTGGCTATATATAGGAACAGTGTTCAGCAGTGATTCTATTTCAGGTGGTGTTTTTCCATACAGCTTCAGATCATCCATGAAAGGAGGTGGGATAGTCTGGCAGATGTTTTTGATAGCCATGGCCTGAGTTATTCAGTATTATTGACAGAGGAAACAGTGCAATGACAAATAGAAGTGGTAATAGTAAATCTCCTTGAAATATTCTTCTCTTGATACTAACTTCTCCAAGCCTCTCATCATTGATCTGCAACTGTGTCTTCCATTGTGTCATCTATCTCTGCACAAAGCTTTTGATGTTTCTATTGACTCCTGTTACTTCTAGGCACTTGATTATCCAGTCATGTGGCAGAGAGTTGAATGCCTTTTTGTAGTCAATCCATGCTACACTCAGGTTGGTGTTCCTTCTCTTTCAGTTTTCCAAAATCATATTGTCAATTAGGAGTTGATCTTTTGTTTCTCTGGTATTGGGGCAGTTTCCTTTCTGCTCAGGTGGAAAGAGATTGTTCTCAACTAGATGCTGTTGGACTGCATCAGCTACCACACCAGTTAACAATTTGAAAGTTGTTAGTAAGCAGGTAGTTGCCTGTTATTGCCCCTTTTGCTGGATCTTTCATTATCAGATAGGTTTTGCCAAATGTTAGCCGTTCTTCAATTTCACCTCCTTGTAGTATGTTGTTAAATTGCTTTGCAATGAGTGGGAATAAACAATTAGATGTTTCAACCAAAAATCATGCAGTTCATCTTAACCTGGTGCTGATCAATTCTTGATCTTTTTTGTTCTGTTCACTACCATTTCTGCTGTTATTACTAGTTCTTTCATTCAACTTCTTTTTTTATTAATTTCCACCTTTTTTAATCGTGCTGCACCCTTGTTGTATTTCTTTGGGTTATCTCATATCTGTGCCCAGAACTGCACTGTTTCTTCCTTGCCAAGTAATTACTGATTCACTGAAGTTTCTGTATTGATGGATTGATAGTAACATTTTTGATTGGATTGAAATTGGAGGTTCTGCCTATATTTAGCAGTTCAAGCTTCATACCTGTTAATCTTCTTTGCTATTGCTGTTATCTGCTGCTTTATTATTTCCAATGCTTCCTTGATCTTCCTTGTTTCTAAGTGATATTTCTTGATTAGGTATTCTTTGGTCTTCTTGTTCTTCAGCTTTTTTTCTTTCATCTGTTCTAGCTTGCTAATAACTTGCTAATCTTGTTTTCCAATTGAATCTTCCATTTTTCTGGTGGACTGTTTAGACTGTTTTTTTCTTCTCTATTGATATTGCATCCCAGATATTCAGTTATAACTGCAGCTGTGCTGTACATTGGTTGGTTTGTTTCATGCAGTGAGTTGGTGTTTATGCTCGATATTGCAATATTTGAATCTTTTAATGCTTGTGCTAGCTGTTTCTTTGGAACAAGCTTCAATGCAGGCAGCCTTATTCTGATGTTTATGTGCTGTTCTTTTGTTCTTTGTTAGTTCTTCTATTTCTTTCATTACAGGATTGTGTCTTCCTATGGCAAAGGAGTGGGTGCTTGGTTTCTAAATGAAAACAATTGTATGTCTCTGTTGGATTCTTCTACTTCCAGCTTTCCCTGGTTTGCCTCTACATTCTGAATTACTTCTGGCAAGGCTTTGATTTCTTTGCCCTGGGTGAACCTTTGTAATTATTCCAATTCTACTTCTGTGAATACTTTATTTTGTATTATAAATTGATGTTGATCTGCTAGCCTCTGTTCTGTTATTTCTGATTCTGGATGTTATTCTTTCCAGAATGGTGCATTCTTTTAAATATTCTCTTCTTGTTGGGCTTGCTCTGTAATAACAGATAATTATTTCTTTGTTTTCAATCACTATATGTTTGCGACAAGTAAACACGCTTTCTTCTAGTCGTCCTGCAATTGCTGATTCTGGTTTCTCCGCCAACAGTCCTGATTTCTTATGGGAGAGATGCTCTTTGTCTGACTCCTCTGATGAGACCTGTCCAGTATGGTTGAACCTCTGGCATAGCTGTCATCTTCCTCAGAGCACAAAAGTTCCACAACCACATCAAGGTAGCACCTCATTGGAGGATTGTTGTTGTTGTTGCTTGGACGGTCAGCTAGATGTTTAGGCTGAATTTGGCAATTTGATTTACTTTTCCAACTATTTGGGAAATGCAGATGTTGTTTGATGGTTAATTAAAGTTTAAGGTTGATTGGGACTTGAATTGAATTATTAAGTTTCCACCAACTGTAGATTACTCGTACATAATAATAACTCAAATTCTTTCATTTAAATTGTTTGGTTCTGTGTTACTAGGAAGGCCACCACCACTTGTTGTTTTAATTATATGCCATTTGCTTTACATGTAATTACAGACTGTCAAAGACTGCTATTTGAAAAACAAATGTGGATTTAGATGTGCTCATATCATTCTAATAATCACCAATATTAATATCTAAATATGTCCAACATTTTGTGGATTATATCCATATATATCAGCAAATTTTCAGTTATATAAATAGAAGAAGAAAGTAATGGCATCATTTTTTTCTCTGCTATTATTTGTGCTGATATGATACTTAACAATTTGCTGACTTCATTCATAACACTTACATCTTATGCTGACTTGGCAGTTTATTCAGCTGGTATGGCTAATGCATAAGGATTGAGAAAAGTTAAGTTAAGGATTAAAAAAAGTTAAGAGCTATAAGAACAAAAGTGTTTTTACTGGTTAAATCATCAAAAGGAGAAAAATTACACCCTTGGGAAATCATTAAGTTGTTTAAGTTTTCTTCTTTCACAGTTTCTAAAATACTCTTGCAAAATGAACAAGAGAAAGTGGCAATATGGAGATGGTTCTACAACAATAATGTACAATCCCTATTTGTGATTGTTCATTTGTTCAATGTATTATTCATTGGACATTATCTAAACTTCTCTACATCTACTGTTACTATGTCAATTTAATTGAAAGTGATCATTACAGAATGGAAATCTCTCTGACACATATACTGACACAGTTCATCCTAAACTCAAAAATGGTATAGGAATGTGAATGTTATGTAGAAATATACAGTTCAAGAAATCATACTGGTTTGTATAGAAAACCACAGGTTCAAACATTCCTCACTTCAAATGAAAATGCTCAGGAAGCAAGAAATAGAAAATACTTTGCTAGATACTGAGCAGTCAGTTTAAAAAATGCAATAAATATAAACCATCTTCCTTTGCTTTTCATTTGTATTTATTCAAACAAGTCCTACTGGGTTTAATTGGACATTAATTAATAGACCATTTTAGCCAATTTTTCATTAAAATAAATCCCACAATAATCAGCACAATTGTCTCAGCACAATTCCAGATGTTGCTTCAAGTTGCTTCATAATCACATAGAAAAAAATGGAGTACCCTATTAGTAGAGACATATTATGGGATATCACTTGTAACTTTTTTGTGTGTTGCAAGAACAAGCTTTCATAATAATAGGAATTCTCGAGCAATATGAATCTTGTTGTACACTGAATGGGCAGATCTAAAGCCATATCAGATAGTGTTGCCAGTTAAGTTGTACAGCAGGATAATCAACAACTTTCCTCCAGCTATTTTGTAATACAGATTTTATAAGTCACACTGTCCAAGGATGATGAAAGTTGAAACTCAAAAATGTCTGGATTACGATTATTTAATCCTATAGGATTACAGGTTGAGTGCAGGAGCTACCCTCATTTCTTCAATTTTGAGGACTTCTAGGAAACCATTATACATCTCACAAAAAGTTTCCTGCAATAAAAGAATACTGTGTTGGATAAGTTGTATGTAGAGTGGTCTATTGAATGTATACAAAACCAACAATTATTAATTGTTAGAATGTATAAGGCAATACATTTCTAGAGATTCTAGAAATATTTTTCCTAAGCCATTACAAGAACCTTGCTGGTTTGAGCTATTCTGAGTCTAAAGAGGTGAGAGGGCTGAGGCATCAGATTATCAGCCTCGGGAGAAAATAAATATTTGAGGCTGAATCAATTTTTTAAAAATCATCAGGAAGACTCAATGATTTGGAGCATTGTAACCAGTTCTGACATGCACTAACACACGGGTGTCAAATTTACAGGGTCATGTTGTCATCATATGGTGTTTTGTGACATTTTTCCCATTCATGGAACTGGGTGTGGGTGACCTGTGTATGATGCACCCAGCCCATGGGCCGCCAGTTTTACACCCCTGCACTAACAGCTTTAGAGAGCCAGTTAAAGGTGGTTTACTCAATTCTTTGACAAGCAATGTAGCTGAGCCACACTTGCATCTAGGTTATTTAACATTAGCTGGAAGAATCTGATGTTGTGGATATGGTGGAACTTTTCTTCAGCTTTGGATATGTGTTCTTATGTCCTTGCAATTCCTTTTAGTTGATAACCCTAATGACTTTTGATCTTCTGGATTTGTGCTCCACTTGACTCTAAATCAAATATTTTACATGCCTGGTTATAAGAGAAAGCCTTCTCTCCCTGCATTTTCTAGAACATTATATTCACTTGCGCAGACTGTTTTCTGCATGCCTTGATAACTTTCTGCAATACTACTTGCCAAAAAGTTACTTATTAATCAAGTGTCATTCTTACTATCTTTTTGATGTTTTTTTAAATTTTCAAACCAAGGATAAACCATTAATAAGTAAGGGAATAAGTAAGGGAATAAGTAAGGCATTCGAAGTCTGAGATCACAGTTGTAAAGCATTACAGCAGATAAAGCCCATGTCACACTGGCCAACGGATGCAAAACGGACACAACGGATGAGAAAAATGTTCCATCCATTGTTATCCACTCTCAAAAGGGGCAAAAATTTGCATAACCGGAGCGGATAACATGGACAGGGGGAGGACGCAGGGTGGATGCAAAGTGGATGCAGAACGGAAGCCCAGTGGATGGAAGCAGATGGGAGCGGATGGGAGTGGGTGGCATATCCGCAGGGCTTCCGGGGGGCCTCAGCAAAGCGGACGCGGAACGGATACAGCCGATGCACAGTGGACGCCGAACGGATAAAGCGGATGCATAGCGGATGCACAGCAGATGCACAGCGGAAGCCTAACGGATGCCTGGCGTTTACTGCTCATGCGGGGAGGATGCATTGCGTCAGCCCCGTGGATATAACGGAAGCAGCTCGGAAGCAGGTCGCCATTCAGAGGAAAGACCTGCTGCGGACAGATTGGCTGCCTTGCCTGCCCTGCCTGCATGTCTGCCTGCCAGCCTTGCTGCCAGCCTCCCTGCCAGCCTCCCTGCCAGCCTTGTTGCCAGCCGGTCTGCCTGCCAGCCTTGCTGCCTGCCTTCCTGCCAGCCTTGGTTCATGTCTGCCTGCCAGCCTTCCTGCCAGCCTTGGTTCATGTCTGCCTGCCAGCCTGCCTGCCAGCCTGCCTGCCAGCCTGCCTGCCAGCCTGCCTGCCAGCCTCCCTGCCAGCCTTTCTACCAGCCTTGGTTCCTGCCAGCCTCCCTGCCAGCCACAACCACACAACCATGCGGAAGCACAGCAAGCCTCAGCCATCTGCTGCCAACCCTGGCAAGAGGGACAGGGCTACCATCCCGCCCCCTGGCCCTCACTCTGGTTCTGCTGGGGCTTCTGCAGCAGGGGCTCGCTCTTCTGGGGCTGGCGCTTCTGCTGCTTCTGCTTCTGGAGGAGCTGATGACAAGCACTCCAGCACCAGCCACCTCCACAGCACCTGCACCCTTCACCCCTGAGACTGAGCGACCAAGAGGAGTGCCAGAGACTCATTTTTGTTTTATAGCTTCTTGTTAGTAAAGTCTATTTTTGATTCATACACTTGCTTCGTTTCTTTTTTCTAATGAAGTCTTGCTGGAAACTTTTAGAAATGGTTTAAGCCTTTGCATGCTTGTGGGATGGGTTAAGATAGCTGTGGGATGGGCATGGATACCTTTGGGATGGGTAATAGCTGTGGGATACATAAACCTCCAGTGTAAGCATAGTGGGACTGTATGGTCCACCCTCCCAGGTGCCACACCTATGGCCCTTTATTATCAATAATAATGTAATCAATTATCCACACATGTCAACATAAACACAACTCTTTATTAAACGCCCTGTTCATTGTAGGCCAACCAAACATACATGGCCCAATCTCATCCATGTGATGAGACAGACTGAAGGAAGCATCCATTAAGCATCTACCATCCTGTCTTGCCACTCCACTGCTCCAGCTGGGGAGTTGCACCAGTGTCCCAGGAAGTTGCGCTGCTTCTTCGCTTCATTTGAGGCTCTGTTGGGGCCTAGCACATCCTCAGTGTCGATCAGGTTTCGCCCTTGCCTCCATTCCCCAGGCTCCATGACCCCATTGGCTTGTTGGAGGTCCACGAGCCTGTTCTGCAAGACTGGGTAGCGGGTGCGCATGAGATTGTGCAGGATGCAGCAAGCTTCCATGATCCTCCTCACGGTCTCTAAGCAATGCTGCATGGTGGTGAGAAGTACCTGGAACCTGTTGGCCAGGATGCCAAAGGTGTTCTCCACCACCCGCCTTGCCCTGGACAGCCTGTAGTTGAAGATCTTCTCTTCACGGGTGAGGAGTCTGGAGGTGTAGGGCTTCATGAGGTAGGTTGTGAGGGAGAAGTCGTCATCCCCCATGATGAAGTAGGGCACCTCTTCCGTGTCGTTGGGCAGGGGGTCTGGATCTGGGAAGCCCATGATGAGGTTGCCTTCCAGCCCCTCCTTGAGGACACTGGCGTTGTATACCTGGGCATCTGAACATGAGCCGCTGCCTGAAGCATTGATGTACATGAACTTGTAGTCAGCATCGACCATGGCAAAGAGGATGATGCTGAAGAAGCCCTTGGAGTTGAAATAAGTGGACCCCGACTTGGCTGGAGATTTGCAGGCCACGTGCTTGCCATCAATGGCTCCAACAGCGTGGGGGAAGTTCCACTTCTGATACCACTGCTCTGCAACTTTCTTCCATCCTTCTTCAGTGGAGGGGTACTGGAGGAGCTCCTCCTTGTATTCTTCTATGATGGCCTGCACCACTTCTCTGACCACAATGCTGATGGTGTTGGATGGCACCCTCCAGCCATTCTGCATGCTCCTGTTGGAGGTCCCTGAGGCCAGGTGGCGCAGAGTCAGTGCCACTTGAGCCCAGGTTCCAGGCTGGGCCGGAAGTTGATGTTTGCCTTGATCAACCTGGGTGTCAGCCGCTTCACAACTTCGTCAAACATGGCTGGAGGCATCCTCATGAAGTTCTGGAATGCTCGAGTGTCTTCGTTCCTGAGCTCTACCATCAGCTTGTTGTACAGTCCGTCCTCTGCTCTACTGCTCTTTGGACCCAGACTCTTTTTGGGTGGCTCCTTTTCTTTTCGCAGTAGTGTTCACAGAGCCTGCAGATGGCTTCGCACTGTTGCAGAATGATGGTGGCTGCCAAAAGGACTTTGTTACAATCCACGGTGGACATGACTGGATGCTGTGGAAGAGGAAGAGGCAGATGAAGGCTGCAGAGGTCTGCACCGCTGGGCTGCTGTTCTGAAAGTGCGATGCAGGCGAGTTGCTCCCCCTTTTTATAGGCAGTATAGGTTTTCCGCTAGGCATCCTCTAGGCATCCTCTAGGCATCCTCTAGACATCCTTAATATCCGAGATAGGTCCCCTCTGCGAACGTTTTTTCCGCTTTAAACGCTTTGTTTCCGCTAGGCATCCATTCTGCATCCATTCTGCATCCGTTCCACGTCCGTTCCACTTCCTCCCTGCGTCTGGGCGGATGCGCATTGCACGGATGTGGAACGGATGCCTAGCTGATATAGCGGATGTGTAACGGATGCATAATGGATACCTAGCAGATGCGTAGCGGATTGAGAATGGATGAACTGGATACATTTTCCACGCAAAAGTTTTAGGCAGCCCAAAACTTTTGGAGCGGATGAAATGTCCATAAACGGATGCTGGACGGATAGAGAGGAAGCCAAACGGAGGCAGTGAGTACAGAATGGATACATCGCATTAATCAACGGATGGCAAGGTTTTTTGTCCGTTTTACATCCTCTTTGCATCCGTTGGTTCAGTGTGACATGGGCTTTAGCAATGGTGAGATTCAAACATTTTTACTACCAGTTCTGTTGGTGTGGCTTGATCAGCATGGCTTGATGGTCATGGTTATGTGGTCATGTGACTGGGGAGTCAAAAGACAGAAACACACTTTCTGGAGCAGAGAGTTGGACTAAATAACCTCCAGGTACATTCCAGCCCTGGATTGCTGTGCTGTTTCAAAGATTCCTCTGAGCCCATCCTCAGGGAACTTCTATGTAGAGAGTGTGTGATTCTCACCAACTTGAATATTTGTATAAGTTGCCCTTTTATGTGCTATTATACTTGCATTACAAATATGTTTTGTATGTTTTGTGTGGCAATAAATATTATGTGATTTCATTCCATAGTTTTGAGGTTGCTGCAAGCATAATTGATTGTCTAGAACAGGGATGTCAAACTTAATTTCATTGAGGGCTGCATCAGAATTATGTTGGACATCAGAGGCCAAGGTGGGCATAGCCAGAGTGGGTATGTTACTTGTGTTGGGGGATAGCTGTAGTGTCCTGAGTACTCTGTCAGTGAAAACGGACTCCCAAGCTCTGTTTTTGGCTGTGACAGCCTCCTGCAACCATCTGCCAGAAAAAACAGAGTTTGAAGGGGCCAAGGGTGGATCTCACAGGTTCTGTTTTCACTGCAGAAGCACTGCAGGCCAGTCCTTTGCTATTTCCAGGGCAGCCCTATGTGCAAGACCTAAGCACCCCATGGCCTGATCCAACCCTCCGGGTTAGGGTTTAGGCCTTGAGTTTGACACCACTGGTCTAGAACAATAAAAAAGTTTGTCCCTTAATTTCAAGACAAAATAAAAATAATACCTTCAAAATAAGTAATGTGAAATGTTTCCTCAATTTGATACTTCTATTATTTAATACATTGCATTACCTTCATTAGCAATGAAGTTGAAGCCCATGTCTCACATCTTATTTAAGGCCCTGTCACACTGCCCGATGGATGCAAAACGTTTGTAAAAAGAACACAGCGGACGAGAAAAATGTTCCATCTGTTGTTATCCACTCTCAAAAGGGGCAAAAATTTGCATAACCAGAGCGGATAACACGGAAAGGAACGGACGGGGGGAGGATGCAGGGCAGATGGAAAGCGGATGCAGAACGGAAGCCTAGCGGAGGGAAGTGGATGGAGCGGATGGCACATCTGCAAGGCTTCCGGGGCAGCACAGCAAAGCGGATGCGGAACGGAAAGAGCAGATGCAGAGCGGATGCCGAGTGGATGAAGCGGATGCAGAGCAGAAACCTAGTGGATGAAGCAGATGCACAGTGGAAGCCTAGCGGATGCCTAGCGGAAGCCTAGCAGATGCCTAGCGGATGCCTAGTGGATGCCTAGCATTCACTGCGCATGTGGGGAGGATGCATTGCATCAGCCCCGCGGATATAAAGGGAAGCAGCTCCCAAGCAGGTCACCATTCAGAGGAAAGACCTGCTTCCAGACACATTGAGTGCCTTGCCAGCCTGCCCTGCATGCCTGCCTGCCAGCCTTGCTGCCAGCCTTGCTGCCTGCCATCCTGCTAGCCTCCCGGCCAGCCTCCCTGCCAGCCTGCCTGCCAGCCTGCCTACCAGCCTTGCTGCCTGCCTGTCTGCCTGCCAGCCTGCCTGCCAGTCTGCCTGCCAGTCTGCCTGCCAGCCTTGCTGCCTGCCTGCCTGCCAGCCTGCCTGCCAGCCTTCCTGCCTGCCAGCCTTGCTGCCAGCCAGCAACCCCACAACCATGGGGAAGAAGAGAAAGCCTCAGCCATCTGCTGCCAGCCCTGGCAAGAGGGACAGGGCCACCCTCCCATCCCCTGGCCCTCTGCTTCTGCTGGGGCTTCTGTAGCACAGGCTCGCTCTTCTGCAGCTGGGGCTTCTGCTGCTTCTGCTTCTGGAGGAGCTGATGATGATGCTTATGGCGGTGGTGCTTCTGCTCGTGCTTACTCTGCTGATGCTGCTTCTGGCGGTGGTGCTTCTGCTGATGCTGCTTCTGGAGGAGCTGCTGATGCTGCTTATGGCGGTGGTGCTTCTGCTCGTGCTTACTCTGCTGATGCTGCTTCTGGCAGTGGTGCTTCTGCTGGTGCTTACTCTTCTGAAGCTGCTCCTCGTCCTGCTGGTCCTGCTCGTGCTCCTGGTCCTGCTCGTGCTCCTGGACTTCCTCGTGCTCCTGGTCTTGCTCGTCCTGCTGGTCCTGCTCGTGCTCCTGGTCTTGCTCGTCCTGCTGGTCCTGCTCGTGCTCCTGGTCCTGCTCGTGCTCCTGGTCCTGCTGGTCCTGCTGGTCCTGCTGGTCCTGCTGATCCTGCTGGTGCTGCTGGTGCTTACTCTGCTGATGATGATCCTGGTCCTGCTGGTGCTGCTGCTGGTGGTGGTGTGGAGGATCAGCCCCTACAACCTGGAAGCCCCTCTGATGAGGGCCCATCTGGTCCTGTCAAAGGGAGGAAGAGGCATATGCGAGAACGGGAGAGGAGGCAATACTCCATTGAGGAGGAACACGAGGATGAGGTGCTGGAGTGGCTGAGAGAGAATGAGTATCTATGGCGGAAGGGACACAGGCTCTACAGGGACACCAAAAGGAAGCAGGCTGCTTGGAGAGAGTAGGTGGAGAGCCTGGGCTACACATCGGAGGTGCTCCTCGGCTGGTGGAAGCACATGCACACCTGGTACGGGAAGCTGCATCTCAAGAAATCTGGCCAGGCCACGTTCAAGCTGACAGACAGAGAGACCTACGTCATGGCCAGGTGCAGCTTCCTGGAGGGTGAGATCCGCCACCGAGGAGCAGCCCCTCTCACAACACTCTCTCTTCGGCAGCCTGCTGAGAGCCAGTCCTCTTCCGGCCGAGAGTCAGCTCCTGTCTCCAGGCAGGTTTCTGTGGAGCGTCCCATGGCAGAGAACCAGCGGACAGCTGTTTTAACCGTGGTGGAGCATGTGGAGGACTCTCTGGCGCAGTGGGAGAAAGGAGATGGCACTTCCACCACAGTCCTACCCGCATCCACCCCCAGCTCCACCTCCACAGAAAGGCAGAGAGCCAGACAGGAGGGGCACAGCCACACTGTCCTGCTGGAGATCAGGGACACCATCCGGAGCAGCATAGATCTCCTCTCTCAGCTGGTCCACACTGACTCCTCATCCTCCAACTGCAAACCCTTCCTCACCTATGTCAACCAGACCCTCACGGACATGGCGGAACCCCAGTACCAGGTGGTGAAGGACCGGATCATCAATCTGCTTCACAACCCTCCAGATCCAGAGGAACCTGCTCCCACCCAGTCCAGGTCTGCTACTCCACCCCAGGTGATGTCCCATTCCAAGGCTTTCCACAGGCCCTCACCTACCAGGGCTACAGCTACCAGGAGGTCCAGCAGCACAGGCATCAGCCCTTCCCAGTCCAGGCACAGACTCATCGGATGCCACCATTGCCACCGGTTCCACTGATGCCACTGATTCCACCCACGCCATGATGCCACCAATGCCACCCATGCCACTGATGCCACTAATGCCACCGATGCCACCCATGTCACCGATGCCACCCACGCCAGTCCTCACACAGCTGCAGACCAGACAGCCCCACTACACTGCTCCTTCCTCCACCCCACAGCCAAGCCCGGCCTCAGTACATCTGTCCTCGGTATTGGGACTGACACCTCATGGCATGGAGGAAGGAGCTCTCAACATCACAGGGCTGAGCCAGCTGTCTGAGAGCTTCCTCAACACACTGTCCCCTCTTGTCCTCTCGGGGCCTGGCACCCCAGTGGTGCTTCAGACCAGCACTCCAGCAGCAGCCACCTCCACAGCACCTGGACCCTTCACCCTTGAGACTGGGCACACCTCTGAGTGACAGAGAAGAGTGCCAGAGACTGGGTGGCTACCTGTAGACTTTATTTGAACAGTTGATTTGGGTCATTTTTCTTTTACAGCTTGTTATTAATAAAGATTATCTTTGATTCACACACTTGCCTCATTTATTTTATTAAATAAAGTCTTGGTGGAAACTTTTAGAAATGGTTTAAGCCTTTGCATGCTTGTGGGATGGGTAAGGATAGCAGTGGGATGGGCAGGGATACCTGTGGGATAAGTTAGGATATCTGTGGGATGGGTTAAGATTCCTGTGGGATGGGTTGAGATAGCTGTGGGGATAGATAAACCTCCAGTGCAAGCATAGTGGGACTGTATGGTCCACCCTCCCAGGTGCCACACCTATGGCCCTTCATTATCAATAGCAATGTAATCATTGATCCACACATGTCAACATAAACACAACTCTTTATTAAATGCCCTGTTCATTGTAGGCCCACCCAACATACATGGCCCAATCTCATAAATGTGATGAGACATGCTGAAGGAAGCATCCATTAAGCATCTACCATCCTGTCTTGCCACTCCACTGCTCCAGCTGGGGAGTTGTACCAGTGTCTCAGGAGGTTGCGCTGCTTCTTCCCTTCACATGAAGTTCTTTTGGGGCCTGGCATATCTATCAGGTTTCATCCTTGTCTACATTCACCAGGCTCCATGTCCCCATTGCCTTGTTGGAGGTCCACAAGCCTGTTCTGCAACACTGGGTAGCGGGTGTGCATGAGATTGTGCAGGATGCAGCAAGCTTCCACGATGCTCCTCACAGTCCCTGGGTGATACTGCATGGTGGTGAGAAGTACCTGTAACCTGTTGGCCAGGATGCCAAAGGCATTCTCCACCACCCGTCTTGCCCTGGACAGCCTGTAGTTGAAGATCCTCTCTTCACAGGTGAGGTATCTTGAAGTGTAGGGCTTCATGAGGTAGGTTGTGAGGGAGAAGGCATCATCACCAACGATGAAATAGGGCACATCTTGTGTGTCGTTGGGTAGGGGGTCTGGATCTGGAAAACCCATGATGAGATTGCGTTCCAGCCCATCCTTGAGGTCACTGGCGTTGTATACATGGCTATCTGAAGCAGACCCATTGCCTGAAGCATTGATGTACATGAACTTGTAGTCAGCATCAACCATGGCAAAGAGGATGATACGGAAGAAGTAGTTGTGATTAGAGGACCCTGAGTTCGGTGGAGATTTGCAGGCCACGTGCTTCCCATCTATGGCTCCAACGGTGTGGGGAAAGTTCCACCTCTGATACCACTGTTCTGCAACTTTCCTCCAGCCTTGTTCAGTGGTGGGGCACTGGAGGAGCTCCTCCAGGTGTTCTTTGATGATGGCCTGCACCACTTCTCTGACCACTTTGCTGATGGTGTTGTGTGGCACCCTCCAGGCATATGGCATGTTTCTGTATGTGGTTCCAGAGGCCAGTGCCACCTTCAGTCCAGGGTCCAGGCTGGGACGGAAGTTGGTGCTCGGCTTGGTCAACCTGGGTCTCAGACGCTCCACAATTTCATCAAACATGGCTAGTGGCATCCTCATGAAGTGCTGGAATGTACGAGGGTCTTCATTCCTCAGCTCCACCATCAGCTTGTCATAGAGTCCAAACTCCACTCTTTTCCAAATCCATCGTCGGACCCACAGAGCTCTTGGACATCTCCTTCTTCTCCTTGCTTAGAAAAGGTGGAACAGTCTGAAGAGGGCTTGGTTCTGGTGTTGTATGATCACAGCTACCATAAGGAGTGTGTGATGATCCATGGTGGAGAACAATGGATGATGTTGAAGACTAAGACCAAGGGTGAAGAGGTCTGTACACCACGGCTGCTGGACTCATACTGAAATCCAGGTGATTTCCTCCCCCTTTTTATAGGAAATGTCGGTTTTCCGCTAGGTGTCCTTCCACATACTCTAGGCATACTCCAGACATCCTAAATATCTGAGATACGTCCCATATATAAACATTTTGTCTGTTTTAATGCTTTATATACGAGATGCATCCGCTTATATCCCTTCTATTTTCATGCTACTAACGCTGTGTGGACGTTCCGTGTACCTTTCGCTTCCTCCCTCTTTCCATTTTCAGCTGGAGCAGATGTGAGTTGCGAGGATGCCCAGAGGATGCCGAGAGGATGCAGCGGACGTGTAACGGATAACAACAGACGTAGAACATTTGTTGCCCGTATGTGTCACGGATGTACATCGTACGCGGCAGAAAGTTCATCTGCTCAAAAAGTTTTGTGCAGCTCAAAACATTTTGAGCGGATGAAATAGCAGTGGATGGATGTTTGATGGATAGAGCGTATGAAACACGTACGCAGTGAGTACACAATGGATGCATCGCGTTTTCCAACGGATGGGAAGCTTTTTTGTACATTTTACATCCTCTTTGCATCCATATGTGCAGTGGGATATGGGCTTAACTGGGTAATCTTTCTTGATTCTCTTTCCTTTCTCAGTTTATAAACAAACCATATATCTGGTTTGTTTGCATCTTCAAAGTAATCCTGTTTAGCATTTTTAATGTTTTGTGCTAATTCCTCTTTTTCCATTAGTCCCATTTCATGCTTAGTTATGTCCATTTTAATTTTAATGTCTTTTTTTGCAGAAATTTCTGTAATTCTTTTTCCAGTTTTTTATGGTCATCTTCCAGTATTTTGAAAGTCTTTTTCTGTTTTATATTTCTTTTCTTTGTGTATTCTATTCTCAAACCTCTTGGGTAGGCCCTTCATCGTGTCCTGGAGATTCTGTAAAGATGTCTCCTCTTTTGTGTTTTCTTTAAAAAAGAAAACCAATTTTCTCTCAATTTTCTGTTTAAAGTCTTTTTCCTTTAATATTGTATTATTTAAAGTCCATCTAGATCTTGTCTTTTATCCTTTCCAAGTAACTGTCATTGGATTATGGTCTGGCCAAATACTTGTTTCTATTTCAATTTCTCATATATTAGAAAGTAATTCTGCTGACATCCATATCATACCTATTCTAGACCATGAGACATGTCTATTTGAATAAAAAGTATATTGTTTGTTTTCCACATTTCTCTCTCTCCATGTATCTTTTAAGCTTGTTTTCTCTATCATTCAAAAAAAGGATTTTGGTAATGTCTTTCTAATTTTCTTTATTGATTTCTGTGTTTTATAATCCAATTGCTCATTAATTATTCCATTGGAGTCTTCCATCATACAGATATTAACATAGTCCAGTTGAATTGTTTTTATATGTAATTTTCTGTAGAATTCTTCTTGATTATCATTTGGAGCATAAATTGTTATTACAAGTGTTTTTACACTGTCCATTATTTCCACCATCAGAATCCTTCCATCATCATCTGTATAGATTGGTTTTGCTGGAATTGTATCTCTAATATATAAAACCACACCTCTTTTTTTACATTGTGTCAATGACGTGAATAATTTCCCTAATTTTTTTTTTTTTTGCTTCAATATATATTCATGTTGCTTTTTAATATGTACTTCCTGTAGGGAGATTATATTTATATTATATTTATATTTAATTTATCTAATTTATGAAACATTTTTCTTCTTTTAGTAGCTAAGTTAAGTCCATTTATATTAATCATAATCAATTTTCTTTCATCCATATTAGACTTTGTAAGAGGGTTTTGTTGCTTTAGTAGATCTTATTTCTTGTTGCTCTCTGGGTGTACCACGTACTGCAGCTTCTTCTTTTTCTTTTTCAATTACTGCTATATACTCCTCTTGAAATTCAATTTGCGACTCTTCTTTTCTTGTATCTTCCTCCTTTCCTCTAAAATATTCTAGATAGAATAGCTCCACTTTTTCAACTGTATCAATTCTGTGTCTTTGTTCCTGCCAGGTGAACAAGAAGCCTTCTGGTATCAACCATCTGTAGTTTATTCTTCTTTTAAGTAGTTCTTTGATCAAGAATAAGTATTCTCTTCTCATCTCTCTTACTCTTCTTGGTACCTGTTTCAGCACCACAATTTCTTTATACTTTAACGTTTTCTCTCTTACCACCTGCAGCATCTGTGTTTTAATAGTTTTCTTAGTAAATTTATGTGAACTTCTGATGTGAACTTCTCTTGGTAACTTATTTCTCATTGCATATCTTGTATAGACGTGGAACACTTCATCCATCCCATCCATCATCTTCTCTTTAGTTATCTCTAATGGTTCTGCCAGTATTTCTATCATTATTTCTGGAAGATTTCCACCCTTTTATTCTTCTATATTTTGGAATTTCAGATAGAATTCTGACCAATCAATTTCCCATCCCAATGAACCACTCCTGCCCTTTTCAACTTCACTCAATCGGGTATCAATATCTCTAATCTTCTTATCTCTTTATATGTCTTGTTCTTCAATTTTTTAAAATTTGTCCTTCTATTTCATCATCTTCTGTTAAATATTCACAACTTTTTCATCTGTCTTTTCAATTCTTTGCTCAATATTCTCTGTTTTCTTTTCAATTTTTTGGATTCCTTGCATAATCACCTGCAGTGTCACTTCCTTCACCTTCTCCTGTTGCAACATTGATCATTGTATTGATCATTGTCCTCCAGATGGTGAAGAGGAAGCAGTTGGTATTGAAGAAACTGGAGCTGTTGTCTTTCTATTCATTTTGTAGTACTTAGCAATAAAAAAGAGAGGAAAAAAAAAAGAAACAAGAGTAGACAACTGCTACCCCAATAAAAAATATAAAATGAAAAAATTTTAAAAAGAGGGGAAAAAATCTTCAGGCACTTGTATACCTTAGTCCAATTGATTCAAGCTATATGTAAAAAGGAAAGGGAAGAAAAAATAGAAAAAGAAGAGAGGGTAAAAAAATAGGATTAAAAAAAAAATAAAGGGAAAGAAGAAAAAAATAAAAAAATAACAGTCTATGTATTTCCCTTGATATAAAAAAAAAAAGCAAAACGAAAGGGGGGAGCTAAATATGATCTAGTTCCTGGATTAAAAAGCTAAAATCCAAACATAAAAATCCAGCTAGAGGGGAAGTAAAAAAAAAAAAAAAGCAAACAATTCTTTTGACAAAAAGCGAGCCACTGCCACTAAATATCCAAGGCTCTTTAATAAATCAAATCAAACTTTTCAGTTCCAGTGTTTTCAAAGTCACTTAAATCTTCATTATTTCAACTTCAACTCCAGAGTCTGGCTATCAATAGTTTCACAGAAGAGCAAATGTATAAACAATCTGTCATGTTCACCCCACTATCTTTTTCAGTAAAGAATTCAAAGTTGTTGAATGTAACACCAACATGCAAACAAGTAAGAAAGAAAAGAAAAGAAAATATCCAAGCTTCTAGATGACAGTGCTACTTCTTTTCCTTCACTTTCTCTTCCCCTCATAAATTCAAAGGCAGGAATAAATTTTTTAAAAAGTAAAATCTTTTCTTTTTTAAAAAGGGAAAAAAGTAAATCTCAAATAAAATAGAAGAGTATTAGTCAAAACAGACTTTCAAAAAGGTTATTAAAGAACATTAAAAATTTAAAAAGTCCAGTCCAGTTTGAAATTGAGAAGCTTTGCCAAATTCCAAGTTCCAATAAAAAGGAAAAAAAACCCTTTAATTTAAACTTGCTTAATCCTGCCACTTAAAGCCCATGTCACGCTGAACCAATGGATGCAAAGAGGATGTAAAACGGACAAAAAACCTTGCCATCCGTTCGAAAACGCGATGTACTCACTGCCTCCGTTTGGCTTCCTCTCTATTCGTCCAGTATCCATTTATGGACGTTTCATCCGCTCCAATAGTTTTGGGCTGCCCAAAACTTTTGCATGGAAAATGTATCCAGTTCGTCCGTTCTGCATCCGCTAAGCATCTGCTAGGCATCCGTTACGCATCCGTTATGCATCCGCTATATCCAATAGGCGTCTGCTACGCATCCGCGGAACTCCATCTGCCCGGACGCAGGGAGGAAGCAGAACAGATGCAGAACGGATGCAGAACGGATGCCTAGCGGATGCAGAACGGAAACAAAGCATTTAAAACAGAAAAAATGTTCGCAGAGGGGACCTATCCCAGATATTAAGGATGTCTAGAGGATGCCTAGAGGATGTCTAGAGGATGCCTAGTGGAAAACCTATACTGCCTATAAAAATGGGGAGCAACTCACCTGGATCTCACTTTCAGACCAGCAGCCCAGCTGTGCAGACCTCTGCAGCCTTCATCTGACTCTTCCTCTTTGTTAGGGATAACATTGTTTACCCTAACTGGTTTAGGTGAAATAATA
>BLBF01000095.1:5415904-5466135 GCA_015471245.1 Laticauda colubrina | reverse complement strand
CACATTATTGCTTCTCCCCATAAATTGTCAGGTAATCCTGAATCAGATATCATAGTTCGTGCCATTGATTGTAATGTTTGGCCTCTTCTCTCTATAAAGGCATTATGTTGTGGCCTATATGGTGCAGACATTTTATGTTGAATCCCCAATTGTCTTATTCTGTTTTTAAATTTGTTATTTGTGAATCCTCATGTTCCTCTTCGATGGAGTACTGCCTCCTCTCACTATTGTGCAATTGCCTCTTCCTCCCTCTGGCAGGGCCTTCTGGGCCTCATCAGAAGGGCTTTGAGGTTCTAGGGGCTGGTCCACCACACCACACCACCACCAGCAGCAGCAGCAACAACCAGGACCAGCAGGACCAGCAGCACCAGCAGCACCGGCAGCACCAGCAGCACCAGGAGCACCAGCGGCACCAGCAGGACCAGCAGGACCAGCAGGACCAGGAGCAGCAGCAGCAGAGTAAGCACCAGCAGAAGCACCAGCAGGACCAGGAGCAGCACCAGCAGAGAAAGCACCAGCAGAAGCACCAGCACCAGGAGCAGTGCCAGCAGAGTAACTACCAGCAGAAGCACCAGCACCAGGAGCAGCACCAGCAGAAGCTCCAGCACCAGAAGAGTCAGCCTGAGCAGCAGAAGCCCCAGCAGAAGCAGAGTCAGGGCCAGGGGGTAGGATGGTGGCCCTGTCCTTCTTGCCAGGGCTGGCAGGAGTATGCACAGGCTTCCTTTTCTTCCCCATGGTTGTTGGCTGGAGCTGTGTCTGGCAGCAGGTCTTTCCTCTGAATGGTGACCTGCTTGCGAGCTGTATCCTTTTATATCCACGGGGCTGATGCAATGCATCCTCCCCGCATGCATAGTGAACGCTTTGCATCCACTAGGCATCCGCTAGGCATCCACTAGGCTTCCGTGATGCATCCACTGTATCCGCTAGGCATCCGCTCTACGTCCGTTCCTTCTGCTGCGCATCTGCTTCGCTGTGCTCCCCCGGAAGCCCTGCGGATGTGCCATCCACTTCCATCCACTGCCATCCGCTAGGCTTCCGTGGAGCATCTCCTTTACATCCTGGCTACATCCTCTCCCCGTCCATTCCTTTCTGTTGTTGTCCGCTCTGTTTATGTAAATTTGGGGCACTTTTGAGAGCGGATAACAACGGATGGAACATTTTCTCGTCCGCTGTGTCCTTTTTACATACTTTTTGCATCCGTCGGCCTATGTGACAGGGCCTTAAGGGAGTGTGCATAAGTACACCAGCATGCCTACCATCCCAGTCCTACTGTTCCCATTTACCCATTCATTCATACTCATTTATTATGTATGCATTTTTACCTATTTATACTTATGTGTTTATATGTTATGTTTATACTTATATTTGTTTTCTCATACATACATGTATGTATTTTCTCATACATACATGTATGTTTTCTCATACATACATACATGCTTGACAAATAAATAAATAAATAATAACTAAAAAAAAAAAAAGAAAAAAAATAACTGTAGTTTTATGGGCAAGTTTTTCAGAAATGGTTTGCTGTTGCCTCCTTCCTAGAAAGTGACTGGCCCAAGATCACGCAGCTGTCTTTTTGCCTAACACAAAGCTAAAACTCGTAGTCTTTCAGCTTCTAGCTTGATGCTTACCCACTGCAACAAACTAGCTCTGGTTTCTCTTTTACTTTCACATTAATCCATGTTTATAATATATTTTTACTACATGCTGCTTGTTGTTTATTCACTATGATTTCACATATTATAACAATTTAAAAAAATATGATTTTTCTGCTCTTTAGGAATATTTAGGGAGTATGAATGTAGTTCTTTGACTTCTTTTAAATCCAGCTGTACTACCCCAGAATCTTTCTTTCATGCTTTTCAAGCTGACAAGCATATTTGTTTATTATTCAAATGTACCCAAATCACATGAAAAACAGAAATTGTAGAATAAACAACATTTAAAAATAGTCGAAAAGATGTTTTATTGAAATACTTGGGCTAAACAAGAAATCCACACTTTAGATTGGTGGATTTCTGATTTTAAGATTTTAAGAAAGCATAGCATGTGTTAACTCCTGGGCGAAGAATGGAGGTGAGGCCAGAGTGATTTCTAACAGTTCTTTATTCAATACTGCATGTGAGGCAACTAAAAACGCCCTGGCTGACAGAGCCACTTTTATAGGAAACTGATCAGCCAAACAACCAGTCAGGAGAAAGTAGTTTCCTGCTCTAACAGAGGATCAGATTGAGAACTTCAACTGACAACTATGTACACTATATACAATACATATCATCCCTCCCCATCAAGATGGAGTATGATAGTGGTCAAATAACGATTTGATATATGTAGTATTTTAGATAGGCAGGGTGGTGATATGTCCATCCTGACCTACGAGATTCCGTCTCAAGACCAGAAGCTCCAGAGCCTTGACTAGGTGACATGGTCCTTGGCAGAGTGTGCAGCGATCTCTAATATATCCAGCCATAATGGGACTGGACAGCAGGTCTTCAATTAATAAAACAGATGATGCTGGAGTCAGATCCTGCACAACAGTCAGGCACGGGCATCAGCTGAGGGCATCAGTGCAGCTAAATGTCTTACCCTGTTGATGCAGGAGGCAGTAGTTGTATGTAGCTAAGAATACAGTCTAGTACAGCATGTGAGGGGACAAAACTTGTAGTATTTGGTGGTCTGGTGGCTTCTGATCGGTCACAAGTTCAAAAGATTTGTAGTAGAGGTATTCATGGAAATGTTTGACTCCTGCAATTGCAGCCAAAGCTTCCTTGTCCAGCTGGCTGTAATTTTGTTCAGCCGATGACAAGGTCTATGAGAAGAAAGCATTTGGGGCCTCTATTCAATCTGGGATTCGGTGGCTTAAAATGGTGCCGACACTGAATGGAGAGGTGTCGCAGGTGAGAACCAAGGGAAGATTCTCATTGTACTGCATTAGGATGCTGTTTGAAGATAACAGCTCCTTGACAGCAGAGAAGGCAGCAGATTATTTTTGGCCTCAGGACCAAGACATTTTCTTGTCAAGCAAATGATGGAGGGGCTCAGCTATAGAAGCTTTGTGTGGCAAGAAGATGCTGTAGAAATGTAGGAGTCCCAAGAATACCTGGAGCTTGGTCTTGTTCTTGGGTGTGGGAGCTTTCTGGATGGTTTGGACCTTTGCCTATGGAGGACCAGACTGAGAACTTCAACTGACAACTATGTACACTGTATACAATACATAACAGTATGTGTTGAATATTACATTCATAATATCAGCTTGAAAATATTTACAATTGAAATGTATTAATTAAACAATAATGGTTTGAATGCTGTAGAAGTTTGTGATGTATCTGCTATTTTAGATTCTTTGACAGATGTAGCAGTTGAATAGAAATCAACAATTCAATTTCCTGAGGAAAGTAAATTCTGCAATTATAATCTTGTTTTGATTTCAAAACATTGCATATGTCAGTCCAATTTTGAGCAGAAATCTTCTAATTAAAGATTTGAATGTGATGTCAAAATATATATCCAGGGGTGGGTTTCAAAAATTTTAGCAGAGGGTTCTCCCAGTTGCTAGGTGGGGATGGCCATGGTGGGTGTGGACTAGTCTGCCTCCTACACCATGGCAGGGGGGCATTTTTGCACCCTTCAGGCTCCAGAGGCTCTCTGGAAGCCAGAAACAAGCCTATTTCCTGCCTTCCCAAACTTCCAGGATGCCCATTTTTCACTCTCCCCAAGCCTCTACACATGCCCTGTACTTACCTGCATCCAAAACGGGCTGCATGGGGACTACTGGGAGGGGTGGGGTGGGGTGGGGTGGCCGGGCCAGCCAGGAGTGGGATTTGGGGTTCTTCAAACTGCACAGAATCTTAATTAGGGGCTCTCCCAAACTTCTGCGAACCCCTAGCAACCAACCCCTGCATATATCTAAAAATACATTTTGTCATATCATCAAAAGTACTAACTACTGTTTCTGGTACTTGGAAAAGATGATACATTTATACTATTGGAAAAAAACTTACTTTTTGTACTTTAAGGAATGGATGGGGATTCAAGATAGGGATTCATTATTCTTTTTTCAAAAAAAAAGTCCATGTAATGAGAATCAGAAAATAATATACTATATGCTATACAGTCCAGATTTAATGGCAAATTTCTGAATGAAATTAGGTTTAAACTGTTATCCATCATTGGGGGGGGGGGGGTTGTCCTGCTTAGTTTATTTTGTTATTTGTCTACATTTTCATTCTTCACTGTATAATTATTATTTGCTTTCTTTCCTCTATGTTAGTGTTGTGACTTGTTTTGCATTTCACTATTAATTTATTAAAATTATTTAATATGTTATAGAAGTGTGTATTGCTTCAGCCAATTTATTACTGATATTACTGTTTTAATTTATGTTACTATGAATTAGAATGATTGATAGTGATACAAAGTGCAATGGGCACATTTGATCTGGATTTAATCTCTGAGCATTGTGAGGGCCAAAGTGGAAGTAATTTACTCAATCACTTTACCTTAAGTATATATAAAGGTCCTTTGGGAAGCTTTACAATCTTTGAGAAGGTTGAGAAGTAGTAATCTTCTTAAGAGGAATACCATGTATTTTTAAACTTTGCTGAAAGAATCATCAAAGTAAACACCTCTTAAATTTTCACAAAGTCCTAATAGACTGTCAATGGAGAACCTGGTTCTTACATTGTCCTAAGCTTAATCACAGATGAAAAGACTGAAAAGACTTTCTTCATAAAACTTACTAAATCTCATAATTCGCAAACATGCTGAATCAAATTAAAACATTATGTATTACAATGTGTAAATATGTTCATCTCTCTGTATCATATAGAAGTAGAATCTGTTTTGGAAAGAAATCTGATTTCACCAATACATATCTTTCATTTTCCAGGGCTACTTTAAAAATGCTAAGTAGATAAATAGATCAATATATATAATTGTCACTTCCTTTTTTAATTAACTCTTGGGTATCCATCCTTTAGTGTTCCTGAAAAAGCATGTGTTCTGGTGACAGAGCATTTACAAATCTGCTGGCAGAATGGAAGAAACAAGTTTAGCAAGAAGCTCCAAGAATCTGCACCTTGCTCTGCTGGCCCTCATTGTTTGTCTTATCCAATCAACATTAGGATGGGAATTAAAATTTGTGATTTTAGTAAGTATAAGAAGGGAAGTGGATTTATAAATGTACATGGTTTAATTTAAAATGGTTAATCTGTGATGCTGGACATATCAAAGTCTCAGTATAATTTTTCTTCCTTTTTAAGGTTATGAAATAGGTGCAGTTTGTTCAGGCTCGTGTTTTATCTATGTGGCTGAATTCTGTGATGATGATATCCAGTGACCTATAATATGTTACCTTAAAATATTTTCTCCTGATTTTATAACAAGGGATTTTCCCCTCTTTATTGAATAGCTGTCCATAATCCCGAAAAGTACAATAAGGGTCAGCCTGAAATCAGAAGCATGGAGCACATTGGAGCAGAATGACAATGGAGTTTACTACTTCAGAGTGATTGTGGATTGTCCCTCACAAAGAAGGCTTATTCACAGTTTCTCATACCTTAGTTCACTTCCAATATGGATTAGCTTCATCACTCATGAAGACTATTCAAAAGCTACAATTGATCCAGAATGAAGTTTTGGGTGCCCCATGATTTACCATTGTTGTATGAGTTGCCCTGGTTTTCAAATGCTATTTAATGGGCTGATGATCGTTTTTAAATCCCTATATAGCACAGGGGTAGGTTATTTCTGATGCACTGAGTATCTATGCCCATCCTATTAGGTAAAGTGGGCATGCTCCTAACCCCCCCCCCCCTTAAATAGTGTTATCTGATGTGACCTTAATGGTCACACCAGCCTAGAATAGCCAACCAGCTATGTTCCAAGTGATCCCCATCCTTATCTTTTTTTAAGGGATTAAATTTGGTTCTGCAAGGCCGTGAAGACCTGGTTCTTTCCCCAGGCAGTAGATAGGGTGGGAAGTTGAGTTGAAAGGCTATTTGGTCTGGCCTGCAGAGTTAAGTATTTTATCTATGTGGTTATGGTTATTTTGAACCACCTACAATCTTAAGGCCCTGTCACACTGCCCAACAGATGCAAAATGGACACAACAGACGAACAAAATGTTCCATCCGTTGTTATCCGCTCTCAAAAGGGGCAAAAATTTGCATAACCAGAGTGGATAACACGGATGTGGGGAGGACGCAGGGCAGATGGAAAGCGGATGCGGAACAGAAGCCGAGCAGATGGAAGCGGATGGGAGTGGATGGCACATCCGCTAGGCTTCCGGGGGACCTCAGCAAAGCGGACGCAGAATGGATGAAGTGGATGCACAGTGGATGCACAGCAGATGAAGCGGATGCAGAGCGGAAGCCTAGCGGATGCACAGCGGAAGCCTAGCGGATGCACAGCATTAATTGCGCATGTGGGGGGGATGCATTGTGCAAGCCCCCCGGATATAAAGGGAAGCAGCTCACACAAGGCCAGCATTCAGAGGAAAGACCTGTTGCAGGATACATCGGGTCCTTGCCTGCCCTGCCTGCATGCCTGCCTGCAAGCCTTGCTGCCAGCCTTCCTGCCAGCCTGCCTCCAAGCCTCCTGGCCAGCCTCCCTGCCAGCCTTGCTGTCTGCCTGCCTGCCAGCCTTGCTGCCAGCCTGCCTTCCAGCCTCTCTGCCATCCAGTCTGCCTGCCAGCCTTGGTGCCTGCCTGCCAGCCAGCCTTGCTGCCTGCCTGCCTGCCTGCCTGCCAGGCTTCGTGCCAGCCTTCCTGCCAGCCTTCCTGCCAGCCTTCCTGCCAGCCTTCCTACCAGCCTTCCTGCCAGGCTTGGTGCCTGCCAGCCTCCCTGCCAGCCAGCAACCCCACAACCATGGGGAAGAAGTGAAAGTCTTAGCAACCTGCCGCCATCCCAAGCAAGAGGGACAGGGCTCACTGGAGCTTTTGCTGAAGCTGCTCCTGGCGGTGGTGCTTCTGCTGCTGCGTACTCTGCTGAAGCTGCTGCTGGTCCTGCTCGTCCTGCTCGTGCTCCTAGACTTGCTCGTCCTGCTCGTGCTCCTGGACTTGCTCGTACTGCTCGTACTGCTCATGCTCCTGGTCTTGCTTGTCCTGTTCGTCCTGCTCGTGCTCCTGGTCTTGCTGGTGCTGCTGGTGCTGCTGGTGCTGCTGGTGCTGCTGGTGCTGCTGGTGCTGCTGGTGCTGGGGCTCCTGGTGATTACTCTGCTGCTGCTGATCCTGGTCCTGCTGATCCTGCTGCTGCTGCTGCTGCTGATGATGATGATGATGATTCTGCTGCTGCTGCTGCTGCTGATGATGATGATGATTATGATCCTGCTGGTGATGATGATGATGATCCTGCTGGTGCTGCTGCTGCTGGTGGTGTGGAGGAGCAGCCTCTACCACCTGGGAGCCCCTCTGATGAGGGCCCATCTGGTCCTGGCAAAGGGAGGAAGAGGTGTATGCGGGGACAGGAGAGGAGGCAATACTTTATTGAGGAGGAACACGAGGATGAGGTGCTGGAATGGCTGAGAGAGAATGACTATCTGTGGTGGAAGGGACACCGGCTGTACAGGGACACCAAGTGGAAGCAGGCTGCTTGGAGAGAGAGGGCGGAGAGTATGGGTTACACTTCGGAGGTGCTCCTCGGCTGGTGGAAACATATGCACACCTGGTACGGGAAGCTGCACCTGAAGAAATCTTGCCAGGCCACAGTAAAGCTGACGGACAGAGAGACCTACGTCATGGCCAGGTGCAGCTTCCTGGAGGGTGAGATCCGCCACCGAGGAGCACCAGGAGCCCTCTGTCTACCCTCTCTCTCCGGCAGCCTGCTGCGACCCAGTCCTCTTCCGGCTGAGAGTCAATCCCTGTCTCCAGGCAGGTTTCTGTGGAGCGTGCCATGGCGGAGAACCCGCAGACAGCTGTGGTCATCGTGGTGGAGCACGTGGAGGACTCCCTGGTGCGGTGGGAGAAAGGAGACATCGAGTCCACCACAGTCGTAGCCGCATCCACCCCCCCCAGCTCCGCCTCCACAGAAAGGCAGACAGCCAGACAGCAGGAAGGCAGAGCCACACTGTCCTGCTGGAGATCAGGGAAACCATCCGCACCAGTATAGATCTCATCTCTCAGCTGGTCAGCACTGACTCCTCATCCTCCAACCGCAAGCCCTTCCTCACCTATGTCAACCAGACACTCAAGAACATGGAGGAACCCCAGTACCAGGTGGTGAAGGAACGGATCACCAAGCTGCTTCACAACCCTCCAGACCCAGAGGAACCGGCTCCCACCCAGTCCAGGTCTGCTCCTCCACCCCAGGTGATGTCCCTCCCATACCAAGGCTTCCCACAGCCCCTCACCTACCAAGGCTACGGCTACCAGGAGGTCCAGCAGCACAGGCAGCAGCCCTTCCCAGTCCAGGCACAGAGTCATCGGGCGACACCGTTGCCACCGGTTCCACTGATGCCACCGATGCCAGCCACGACAATGATGCCACCGATGACAGCGATGCCACCCACACCACCGATGCCACCCACGCCAGTCCCCACCCAGCTGCAGACCAGACAGCCCCACTGCACTACTCCTTCCTCCACCCCACAGCCAAGCCCGGCCTCAGTACATCTCTCATCAGTACTGGGGCTGACACCCCATGGCATGGAGGAAGGACCTCTCAGCATCGCGGGTCTGAGCCAGCTGTCTGAGAGCTTTCTCAACACACCGTCACCTGTTGTCCTCTCATGGCCAGGCACACCAGTGGTGCTTCAGACCAGCACTCCAGCACCACCCACCTCCACAGCACCTGGACCCTTCACCCCTGAGATTGGGCACACCTCCGAGTGACCAATAAGAGTGCCAGAGACTGGGTAGCTGGCTACCTGTAGAGTTTATTTGGACACTTGACTTGGGTCATTTTTGCTTTACAGCTTGTTGTTCAATAAAGTTTATTTTTGATTCACACATTTGCTTCATTTCTTTTTTTTAATAAAGTCTTGGTGGAAACTTTTAGAAATGGTTTAAGCCTTTGCATGCTTGTGGGATGGGTTAAGATAGCAGTGGGATGGGCAGGGATACTTGTGGGATGGGTAATAGCTGTGGGATGGGCAGGGATACCTTTGGGATAGTTAATCGCTGCGGGATGGGTAAGGATAGCAGTGGGATAGATAAGCCTCCAGTGCAAGCATAGTGGGACTGTATGGTCCACCCTCCCTGCTGCCACACCTATGGCCCTTTATTATCAATAATAATGTAATAATCATCCACACATGTCAACACAAACACAATTCTTTATTAAATGCCCCAGTTCATTCTAGGCCCACCCAACATACATGGCCCAATCTCATCAGTGTGATGAGACAGGCTGAAGGAAGCACTTATTAATCATCTATCATCCTGTCTTGCCACTCCACTGGTCCAGCTGGGGAGTTGCACCAGTGTCTCAGGAGGTTGCGCTGCTTCTTCCCTTCACATGAGGCTCTGTTGGGGCCTTGCACATCCTGAGTGTCTATCAGGTTTCCCCCTTGCCTCCATTTCCCAGGCTCCATGTCCCCATTGCCTTGTTGGAGGTCCACGAGCCTGTTCCGCAACACTGGGTAGCGGGTGCACATGAGATTGTGCAGGATGCAGCAAGCTTCCACGATGTTCTTCATGGTCTCTGGGCGATGCTGCATGGTGGTGAGAAGTACCTGGAACCTATTGGCCAGGATGCCAAAGGCGTTCTCCACCACCCGCCTTGCCCTCGACAGCCTGAAGTTGAAGATCCTCTCATCACAGGTGAGGTATCTTGAAGTGTAGGGCTTCATGAGGTAGGTTCTGAGGGAAAAGGCGTCATCCCCCACGATGAAGTAGGGCACATCTTGCGTGTCGTTGGGCAGGGGGTCTGGACCTGGAAAGCCCATGATGAGGTTGCCTTCCAGTCCCTCCTTGAGGTCACTGGCATTGTATACCTGGGCATCTGAACATGAGCCGCTGCCTGAAGCATCGATGTACATGAACTTATAGTCAGCATTGACCTTGGCAAAGAGGACGATGCTGAAGAAGCCCTTGTAGTTGAAATAAGTGAAGCCCAACTTGGGTGATGCTTTGCAGGCCATGTGCTTCCCATCGATGGCTCCAACGGTGTGGGGGAAGTTCCAACTCTGGTACCACTGCTCTGCAACTTTCTTCCATCCTTCATCAGTGGAGGGGCACTGGAGGAGCTCCTCCAGGTATTCTTCGATGATGGCCTGCACCACTTCTCTGACCACAATGCTGATGGTGTTGGATGGCACCCTCCAGCCATACTGCATGCTCCTGTAGATGGTCCCTGAGGCCAGGTGACGCAGAGTCAGTGCCACCTTGAGCCCAGGTTCCAGGCTGGGCCAGAAGTTGTTGTTTGCCTTGGTCAACCTGGGTGTCAGCCGCTGCACAACTTCATCAAACATGGCTGGAGGCATCCTCATGAAGTTCTGGAATGCCCGAGTGTCTTCGTTCCTGAGCTCCACCATCAGCTTGTTGTACAGCCCGTACTCTGCTCTTCTCCCGATCCATCTTCAGACCTAGACGCTTCTTGGCCGCCTCCTTTTCTTCCCGTAGTAGAGTTCACAGAGCCTGTAGATGGCTTCGCACTGTTGCAGAATGATGGTGGCTGCCAAAAGGACTGTGTTACGATCCACAGTTGACATGACTGGATGCTGTGGAAGAGCAAGTTTTGGGCAGCCGAAAACTTTCTGAGCAGATGAAACGTCAATAGACGGATGCTGGATGGATAGAGAGGAAGCAAAACTGAGGCAGTGAGTCCATCGCGTTTTGCAACGGATGGCAAGCTTTTTTGTCTGTTTTACATCCTCTTTGCATCCGTTGGTGCAGTGTGACAGGGGCTTTATGAGTTAGGCAGCTACATAAATCCTCTAAATAAATAAATAATAGCTGGATAGGTGTATGTTAGTGAATTATGCTTAGCCTTTGCTTCTGCATAACAAACGTCATGCCAAGATGACTTTTTCTATGCTGGATTTGGCTTAGCTTTGTGTATAATTCCAATTACTGGGTTTCTAAACCAAATTTTGTGATTTTTGTCATATGTGATGATTATAGCTTATTAGACAAATCATATTTCAAATAATTGTTGTGTATGAAATATGAATCAGTCTTCTATCACTACTGATGCACGCATGCAATAATGCAATGTTGTCTACAAATCAGCACTAACACAACTCTAAAAAAAATAGCATTTTTACTATTCACCTCTCAGTTTCTTCAACATCCCCTGAAACCCTGTTTTTATTTCTTTCCTTGCTTTATTGATGAAATTTGCATCCCAGTGAAATCATGTTTATATGTGTTTTCCCATCAGAAACTTGTTTGTCATATCTCCTACCGAGATCATATTTCATCTGAGCAAAGTATGAGCAAGGCCCTTGAATTTAATTCTACAACTGTACTTGACTATGGCCACAGGATTTGCTACCATGCAAATAATAATTGTTGGAATGCCATCTGCAGACCCAAATTTGACACTTGGTAAACAGAATGCAATAGAGCTTTCTCAGCTGATTTATTAATAGTTTTTTAAAGATTTTGCAAATACTCACTAGCAGTTGTTGGAAGCAAAGTTTTGCAAACAGAGAATTACACAAATGCATGGATTGCTGTAGAAAAATGGTCTAGAAAGGAAAAGACAGGAAACAGTTATTATTTAACCCAGCAGTAAATGCTCTGGGGGAAATTGGCCAGTTTGCAACAAAAATAACAAGTACCAACAAAAATAACAGATACCAACAGAGTGATCTTCAGTATGCAATGATAATTTGAGATGTTTTATGTGGAATATAGCTAACATTAAACTGAAACATCAGTCTGATCTATACATGATGAAAAAATATGGAGAAATTTTAAATTTGACTGCAAGTTGCTAGAAATAATTAGCAAGCCAAAAAACTGGTTGACAAACCCCAGATTTATGGAATCTCATCAATAGATGAGAATTAGTGGGTAACAATCATATACAGGTAGTCTTCAATTTACAACAATTGATTTAGTGACCATTCAAAGTTACAACGGCACTGAAAAAATGTGACTTATGACCTTTTTTCATAGTTATTAACTTTGCAGCCTCCCCATGATCATGTGATCAAAACAGAAATGCTTGGCAACTGGTTCATATTTATGACCTTTGCTGTGTCCCACGGTCATGTGATCATCTTTTGCGATCTTCTCACAAGCAAAGTTATTGGGAAAGCCAGTTTCACTTAACTAGATAGCCAACTTATCAATTGCAGTATTTCACTGAACAACTATGTCTAAGAAAGATTATAAAATGGGCAAAACACATGTAATAAATGTCTCACTTAAAACAGAAATTATGCATTCAATTGTGCTCATATGTCAAGGACTACTTGTATATCCTGGCCTAAGAAAATCATTATAAACATACCAAAATGAAAAACATCAAGACTAATCGCACTGCATTTATATACTACTTATTATAAATAAAGTGGTTTATTCTTGCAGACTTTTACTCTGCTTACAAATAGGGACAGGCTAATAATGATGGCCCAACATCAATCTGTGGTTCATTTACTGGTATGAGGGCCAATAAATAATGCAAGGTTGAGGAAAGTGGAAATTTATCACTATTTCTGATCAGAAGCAAAGGGGCCAGGAGGACCCCTAAGCAAGATTGGCATTCTATTTTCATTTTTTTATGATACATATGGGAAATTCAAAACAGCAGTACAATTCTTGGTTAATATTTCTTATCATCATGAAAATACCATGTGTAAGTAATGTTGTTCAGCTTAGAACAGCATGTGTATTGTGCTGAAGCAGATTTCTTTAAAATGAGTGCTTTTAAAGATGAAGTTTGCGGTTCCAGGCCTTCAATAACTCAGTGCTAGAACAAGTAGTTTCTATGCAATATAATATTTTTACTCTTCCATAAAAATAATCATGTATGTATGAGAATTTATAGTTTGACCTTCCATGGAATGTTATGAGACTTACTCAAAAATATATCTATAAAACTGCAGTCCAGTTCTTTTTGGCTATTTGTTTTAACCTAGAAATGTATATTTCATTATTCTAGGGCCAGAACATTAGTTAGTGTTGTTCAGCACCATTTAAAATTACAACGCTGTATAGACATTAAAAAAGGTAATGAACACCTATAAAGACAAACACATTTATCATCTTTATATTAATACTTTCCGTATATTAAAGATCTAATAATTATCTAATAAAGAAATATAACAAAAGGAGATCCCTAGTTTCTGTTGTAAGATTTCCTGAAAGCTTTCTTATTCTTATCTAAATCTAAATACATAATGACTGGTCTGCTTATCTAAATCTAAATACATAATGACTGACCTGATGAAATGATATCACTATTTCAATTGTCTTTAAACTGTTCTACCTACTACCTAACTTTAGAAGTTCACGTGATAGTAGAATGGTGGGACTGAAAGTTAACAAAGTATATTTGTCCTCATCTTTAAACAATCAATTAAATATTCTACTGTTTTTAACATAACAGCAACCATCTTAAGTTACATCAGATAATACTGAATGCAAAAAACACAATGATTCTTATAGTGAAATTTTGTTACCATGACTATATGAGCACATACTTTGGTAATATTGGAAAGACAGGATAGTACATTTGGCAGAAGGTGTGACATAATTTAAGAAACTATTTGTGATGATAGCCTTGCATCATTAATGAAACATACATTTACCAACTTGCTTACTGAGATGTTAAGGCTAGGTCACATCGGCCGACGGATGCAAAACGTATGTAGCGGATGAGCAAATTGTCCATCCGTTGTTATCCGCTCTCAAAAGTGCCCCAAATTTGCATAAACAGAGCGGACAACAACGGAAAGGAACGGACGTGGTGAGGACGTAGCGAGGATGTTAAGCGGATGCTCAATGGAAGCCTAGCAGATGGAAGCGGATGACACATCCGCAGGGCTTCCGTGGGAGAACAGCAAAGCGGATGCACAGTGGAAGAAGCAGATGCAGAGCAGATGCAGAGCGGATGACACAGATGCATCACAGATGCCTAGCGGATGCCTAGCGGATGCAAAGCGTTCACTGCGTATGCGGGGAGATGCATTCCGTCAGCCCCACGGATATAAAGGGAAGCAGCTCGCAAGCAGGTCACCATTCAGAGGAAAGACCTGCTGCCAGAAACAGCTCCAGCCAACAACCATGGGGAAGAAGAGGAAGCCTGTGCCTACTCCTGCCAGCCCTGGCAAGAAGGACAGGACCACCATCCCAGCCCCTGGTGCTGACTCTGCTTCTGCTGGTGCTTACTCTGCTGGTGCTGCTGCTGGTGCTTCTTCTTCTGCTGGTTCTCGTACTTCTGCTGGTGCTGCTCCTGGTGCTGGTGCTTCTGCTGGTGCTGACTCTGCTGGTGCTGCTCCTGGTGCTGGTGCTTCTGCTGGTGCTTCTGGTGCTGCTGGTGCTGCTGGTCCTGCTGGTGCTGATGGTGCTGCTGCTGCTGGTGGTGGTGGTGTGGTGGACCAGCCCCTAGAACCTCAAAGCCCTGCTGATGAGGGCCCAGAAGGCCCTGCCAGAGGGAGGAAGAGGCATTCATGAGAAAAGGGGGAGAAGAGACAGTACTCCATTGCAGAGGAACATGAGGAGGAGGTGCTCGAATGGCTGAGGGAGAACGAGTACCTGTGGAGGAAGGGACACAGGCTCTATTGAGACAGCAAGCAGAAGCAGGCGGCTTGGAGAGACAAGGTGGAGAGCCTGGGCTACACTTCGGAGGTCCTCCTGGGGTGGTGGAAGCACATGCACACCTGGTACAAGAAGCTGCACTCAAGAAGTTTGGCCAGGCCGCGGTCAAGCTCACCAACCGGGGGACCTATGTCATGGCAAAGTGCATGTGAGGTCCACCACCGAGGAGGGTGGGGTCCACCACCGAGGAGCAGCCCCTCTGTCTACCCTCACTCTCAGGCAGCCCACAGAGACCCAGTCCTCTTCTGGCCAAGAGTCAGCTCCTGTGCCCAGGCAGGTATCTTTGGAGCGCCCCACGATGGAGACGCCCCCGACAGCTGCACTCCCCGTGCCAGAGCACAGGAAGGACCCCCTGACACAGTGGGAGCAAGGAGAGGGCGCTGACACCAGAGACCAACCCACCCCCACCCCCAGCTCCACCTCCACAGAAAGCAGGCAGAGAGGCAGACTGGAGGGGCAGAGCCACACTGTCCTCTTGGAGATCAGGGACACTATCAAGAGCAGCGTAGATCTCCTCTCTCAGCTGGTACACTTCGACATACCATCCTCTAACAGAAAGCCCTTCCTCACCTACGTGAACCAGACCCTCATGGAAATGCCCAAATCCCAGTACCAGGTGATCAAGGAGAGGATCACAGGTCTTCTGCACCACCCTCCAGGCCCAGCTGAACCTGCTTTGACCCACTCCAGGTCTGCTCCTCCACCCCAGGTGATGTCACAGCCCTTCCAAGGCTTTCAACAGCCCCTCACCAACCAAGGCTACGACTACCAGGAGTTCCAGCAGCACAGGCAGCCCTTCCCAATCCAGGCACAGGTACATCGCACACCACAGGTGCCGCCAATGCCACTGATACCACCGATGCCACCGACGTCACAGATGCCACCGATGCCTCACCTCGCTCACCTGCAGACCAGACAGCCCCACTACACTCCTCCTTCCTCCACCCCACAGCCAAGCCCGACCTCAGAACATCTGTCATCGGTCTTGGGACTGACATCCCATGTCCTGGAGGAAGGGCCTCTCAACATCACGAGACTGAGCCAGCTCTCTGAGAGCTTCCTCCACACACCATCCCCTGTTATCCTCTCGGGGCCAGGCACCCCAATGGCACCTCAGACCAGCACTCCAGCCACTTCCACCTTCACAGCACCTGGACCCTTCACCTCTGAGACCATGGGCACGCCTCAGAGTGACCGAGAAGAGTGCCAGAGACTGGGTTGCTACCTGTTGACTTTGTCTTTGCTTGGGACACTTTTCTTGGTTCATTTGCTTTTTTAATAAAGTCCTATAGTTTGTTATTAATAAAGGTTATCTTTGCTTCACACACTTGGTTCAGTTCTTTTAGTAAATAAAGTCTTGGTGGAAACTTTTAGAAATGGTTTAAGCCTTTGCATGCTTGTGGGATGGGTAAGGATAGCTGTGGGATGGGCAGGGATACCTGTGGGATGGGTAATAGCTGTGGGATGGGTAATAGATGTGGGATGGGCAATAGCTGTGGGATAGATAAGCCTCCAGTGCAAGCATAGTGGGAAAGTATGGTCCACCCTCCCAGGTGCCACACCTATGGCAATTTATTATCAATAACAATTTAATCATTCATCAACACATTTCAACATAAACACAACTCTTTATTAAACGCAGGACAAGCAAGTCCAGGAGCACGAGCAGGATGAGCAGGACCAGCAGGACGAGGAGCAGCTTCAGCAGGGTACGCACCAGCAGAAGCACCACCGCCAGGAGCAGCTTCAGCAGAGTAAGCACGAGCAGAAGCACCACCGCCAGAAGCATCATCATCAGCTCCTCCAGAAGCAGAAGCAGCAGAAGCCCCAGCAGAAGCCCCAGCAGAAGCAGAGTCAGGGACAGGGGGAGGGAGGGTGGCCCTGTCCCTCTTGCCAGGGATGGCAGCAGGTTGCTGAGGTTTTCTCTTCTTCCCCATGGTTGTGGGGTTGCTGGCTGGCAGCGAGGCTGGCAGGGAAGCTGGCAGGGAGGCCGGCAGGCATCAAGGCTGGCAGGAAGGCTGGCAGGAAGGCTGGCAGGAAGGCTGGCAGGCAGGCAGGCACCAAAGCTGGCAGGAAGGCTGGCAGGCATGCAGGCTCCAAGGCTGGCAGGCAGACTGGCTGGCAGGGAGGCTTGAAGGCAGGCTGGCAGCAAGGCTGGCAGGCAGGCAGATAGCAAGGCTGGCAGGGAGGCTGGCCAGGAGGCTGGGAGGCAGGCTGGAGGCAGGCTGGGAAGCAGGCTGGCAGGAAGGCTGGCAGCAAGGCTTGCAGCAAGGCTTGCAGGCAGGCATGTAGGCAGGGCAGTCAAGGCAGTCAATGTGTCCAGCAGCAGGTCTTTCCTCCGAATGGTGACCTGCTTCTGAGCTGCTTCCCTTTATATCCGCGGGGCTTACGCAATGCATCCCCCCCGCATGCGCAATTAATGCTCGGCATCCATTTGGCTTCCGCTGTGCATCCGCTAGGCTTCCGCTCTGCATCTGCTTCATCCGCTGTGCATCCGCTGTGCATCCGCTGTGCATCTGCTTCAACTGTTCCGCGTCCACTTTGCTTCCGCTGTATCCGTTTCGCGTCCAATTTGCTGCGGCCCTCCGGAAGCCTTGCGGATGTGCCATCCGCTCTCATCCGCTTCCATCTGCTGGGCTTCCGTTCCGCATCCGCTTTCCATCCGCTCTGCGTCCTCCCCGTGTCCGTTCCTTTCTGTGTTATCCGTTCTGGTTATGCAAATTTTTGCCCCTTTTGAGAGCGGATAACAACGGATGGAACATTTTTCTCATCTGCTGTGTCCTTTTTACAAACGTTTTGCATCCGTTGGGCATTGTGACAGGGCCTTAAGGTAATCTCTTATTTATGACCACAACTGAGCCCAAAATTTATTTTACTAAGCGGGATAGTTAAGTGAGTTTTGCTCCATTTTATGACCATTCTTGCCAGAGTTGTCAAGTGAACCACTGCAGTTGTTAAGTGTGAAAAACTGTTATAAGTGACTTTTTAAATTATAAATGGTCATTTTAAATTCATATGGTCATTAAATAAACTGTTGTAATTTATCTCCTTAAAAATAACTTATTTGCTTATTTATTTATTTTGTCAAGCATGTATGAGAAAACAAGTATAAGTCTGAACATAACATATAAACATATAAGTATAAATGGGTATAAGTATATACATAAATGAGAACAAATAAATGGGAACAGTAGGTCAGGGACGGTAGGCACACGGGTGCACTTATGCACGCCCCCTTACAGATCTTTTAGGAATCGAGTGAATTTGAAAGCTATTTTAAATACAAATACGAAACCATTTCATTCATCACACTGGGTGTAAATCCAATGTTTTCTTGCACAAAAAATAAATGTTTGCGGTAATATTCAATGTTTTCTTGTACCAAAATAAAGGTTTGCAGTTGTATTTAAAATGCTTTGTCTTTATTTCCAAACCTACTGCATTATGCAAAACACTCAAGCAATAGAAGTAGATCTTCTTCTTCTTCTTCTTCTTCTTCTCGAGTCACTACACAAGTCCTGTCCAGTGCAGAGCGCAGGATCTGGCTTTGGTGTTGAAAGTCTCCAGGTCATTGACAGTGCATGGCTCTGGTAGGAGGGGGCAGACCAAAAGATGTTGCATTGTCTGATCCTGCCCACAATCGAAGTAGATGAAACTAGGAAAAACATTGTGGTTTACAATGCTTACCAAAATTCGGGAATAGAATTAGGAATTCCATGGGGGGAAGGGGGATTGTCTTCTAAGCCATTCCATGGGAAATTCTGATAGAGCCATGTCTTAAAATATCATTCATAATTGTAAAAATGCTTAGCAATTCCTCGGTAAGATGTTGAATATTATCTGACCTGTGGGGCTCATTATTTGGCACTATATCATCAGTCATTTTGTATTTTATCCATGTAGTTTCTTGGTAAAACACAGGAATTATTTAGCATTGCCTTCTCCTGCACAGTAAGAATTAACCCAAAGTGATAATCTGCCTCTGGCATCTTCCTATATCACTTTGCCAACATAGATGCCTGCTGGTTTCAGCTGGATAGATGGCATTACAGAAAGGTGGATGGATAGAGAACAGATAAAATGGGTGGGCAGACAGGTGGACAGATATATTTTAATGGAATTGGGCTGTATTGACCAGGGCCAGAATCTTAATTTTTCTCTCTTTTTGAAAATATGAATTTATGTTCTAAAACAATCTCTCTGAATTTTATCCTAGTTTTTTTTCACTTTGAACAAACTATAACAGAACAAAAAATGCTGAGGGGGGAATTCTAAAAGTTGGCATCAAATGCATCTTAAATGTACAGTGCTGGAGAAAGTTATGTAACTGTTACATGCCAATCAATAAAAATTAATTATAAATCACCTCCCTTTATTATATGTATTATTTATTGTCTTTACTATCATAGAAAACCGACAAACCTTAGTCAGTTGCCCAAATCCCTGTGGCCATTCACTTTCACTGTGTAAGCCCTTGGGATAATTTTCAATAGGACTTCTATCTCCATGTCGATAACTCTAGGAAGAAAGATTATAAGATTATATCACTTTATATATTTTTAATTATAAGCCTTTTGATACATTTTTAATTCCCGCCTCCTCTCTTACATACACAGCCGGTGGGAGGGGTGAGAGAGAGAGAAAGAGAGTTTAATCCTATTAAGTAATGGAAAAAAAATCCAGAAGCTATTCTCTGCAAGTTTTCCCCATCTTATTTTAGATTAACATAATATAAATATAACCTTATGTTACATTAACATATCATAAATAAGCATAAACATCAGCAAATATTGTGGGCCCAACTGATAAAGGAAAGCTCAAGATCATATTGCTTGGAAACTTGCAGAAGATCCAAATGGATTGATGCAGTGAATGGGCAATGGCTAGGATGATGATGATGATGATGATGATGATGATGATGATGATGATGATGATGATGAATATAAATAAAAGAATATGAAGAAGCATTTAAACAACCATGCATATGAAAACATGCATTATTTTGATTAAATACTCATGAATAACTTCAACACTTGAAAAATATCAAAATAATTTTAAAAGGGAATTTGCACACAGTACCTTGCTGGAAGCAAAGCGTGAATTATTTATTACCAAATAATTCATGTTCAACAAGGTACTGTGTGCAAACTCCCTTTTATAATCCTGTTTTCCCATCTGCAGTTAATGAAGGGAATCAAGGCCCTTTTCTCCCCCGTAACCCACGTAACTTGTGTTGCTCCCTTCTCTATTCCAAGTCAAGTCTTATCTGGGTTCTGGCATCCTCCCAATTGTGTTTCATTTTCTTTTGAAGTCTGCAATTCCTTACCCTGGCCTGTCTTGTTAATTGCTGCAACATGGTTTGTGTTGGTTTTTATTCATAATTTATATGTACTTTGGGTTCAGACTGAATTTCTTCCCTTCAAAACTGTTCTTGGGTTTTTTTTTTCTCCAGCAGATGATAATTGGACATTGGGGGCCAAGTTGTGGTATTAAAGGGACTTTAATATCTACTTTTACCTACTTTTATGACTTTGATGCTTTTGTGCCATGCCCCAGGTCATCACTGGCATTTTTTCTATCAGCAGACAGTTTCAATTTCACACACTCATCTCTTGAAACAGATAAGATTTATAATAAACTGGCAGGCTACTCGTGCTTCGCTACGAAACTATGTGATCAGGCAAGTTTTTGGTGAGGAAAATAAGAAGGGGAGAATTGTGCCTCTGCTTACCAATGTCTGTTGATATTCATCTGGCTAGCATTCTGTCAGTGTGTGATAGATTTCAAGGCTGTTTAGAAAGTGAAAGAGTATTTGCTGTGTGAGCAAGAAGGAGACAGCAAGGGTGTGGCTTAGCTGAATTGAAGTTGGAAGATATTTCTTTTCAGAGGGGGAGGGGGAGTAGAAGTCCTTAACATAAGAATGTGTTTAGTTTAGTTTACTTTATTGTCATTGCATCTCGTACAACAAAATTATCTTAAGTGCACATCATGACCATGATCATGAAAATAAACACAAGCACACATCCTTCACCCTTCACACATTGAACTGGAAACCCCCAAACACCACACCAACACTGCACGATACAGCAGAATTAAAAAGAGCTACTGCCCTGGGATAGAAGCTGTTTTTCAACCTATTTCTCCTTGTTTTTATTATTCTGTACATCTGCCAGATGGTAATAGTACAAAAAAAGGGTTCCAAGGATGAGATAGAACTTTGAGAATGTTTTGAATTTTCTTAAGACAGGGGAGCTATAAAGCCCTTCCAAAGAGAGGAGAGGGCAACCAATGATCTTCTGCCAAAAGATCTTCTGGGCAATGACATTAACCCTCTGGAGTGCTTTCCTATCTGCCACTGTGCAATTGGCAAACTATACAGAGGTACAATGTGTTAAAATGCTCTCTATGGTGCAGCAGTAGAAGGTCACCAGCAGTTTTTCATTCAGTTGTTATTTTCTGAGAAGTCTCAGGTAGTATAACCTCACTGAGCCCTTTTGAACAGGGCTGCAATGTGGGCACCCCAGGTCAGGTCCTCTTTTAGGGTAACACTCACAAACTTAAAACTGGCCACTTGCTTCACTCAGTCTCCATTGATAAGCAAGAGCTGGATGTCTGTTCCTTCTATAATATAAGCTCCTTGGTCTTATTGGTGTTGAGGACTAAGTTACTGTCTCCACACAATTAATGTTAATAATCATATAGGAAATACTAATCCTCTGATGGTTATTTCAAAAAATCCTTTGTTAGTGAGCATCTAGAAGCCAAGAGGAACATACATATCAAATTTCAAGTTTGTAGACTTTATGGTTCTGAATATTTTGTGATGATGAGTGAGTGGTATTTCACTTTTAGATATATACATTCCACAACAGATGTCCCTCTCATTGTCATCATCACCAACAAAGTATATTTGGAGAAATTAAGGCTGCTGCTGAAGCCTCGCCATGATACTCCCTATCCTGTGGTAGACCTGCCCCTGCACTCTAAATGTTGACATAAAATTTCCCTCCCTCACCTCTCTGGCTCCAAAAGATGTCAATTGGAAGCATCCACTGTACTTTCAGATAGCAGAAAAAAAGTGCTTTGCCATTGGATGCTGGTGGATGGGACTTCTGGTGGTGAGGTCACAGTGGAGTGGAGCAGGAGAGAGATATCTGCAATCCTGCATCCGAATATTTCTGCTTGGAAGCTCTCAGAAGCATTGTGAAGCTTGGAGTGACAAATGAATTAGAAGGGGAAATTTAGGTGCAGAGTGGAGGAAAGCAACTTCCCGCTGCAACAAGGGGAAGCCCTTTGAATGCAGCACAAAAGAAACTCGGCATCTACGGTGGGTCCGAAGCTGTGACAGCCAGCTGCGATCAGGAAGCAGGAAAGTGGATCAACGCAAGACATCAGAAGAAGAATGGCAGATTGGGACAGGCTATGCTATGAATTAAAGATTGGATCAACCTGGAAAATAGAAGAGTATTGTTGATAGAGGGTCATGACTTGCAGAGAGGGTGACATAGTTTTCTATGGGGTGGGAAATATAAACAGCATGCATATTTTCAAAGACACATGATCAGAGATTCATTAATACGGACATGGAACAAGATTTAAAAGAACCATTATACAAAAATACCGGACTGGTTGTCAACTATGGAAGCACAAGTCTACCCAAATGCAATGGATCTGGGGAAAAAAAGAGGGGTTATAAAGATTTATTAGACACATAAGGAAGATTAAAAATGAGACAAGAATTACAGCAAGAAAATATACAGATAGATTGGTGGCCATACATGCAAATTCAGGCGAGATACCAGAAGGACAATGAACAATTTGGTTTTTACATGGAAAAGCATAAATTAGATAAAATTCTAAAAGAAATGGAAAAGAAAATGATCTCAAGAATATATAACTTTCTACTAGATTTTAAAATGGAAGAGGAGGTGGTCAAAGAGACGGTGATATGAGCGAAAAACGTTAGCCATAATATAGACCTGGAAAATTGGGAGAGAATGTGGGGATTAAATTATAAATTAATTACATCTACAGCATATAGGGAAAGTCAGTATAAACTGTTCTACAGATGGCACCTTCCTCCCGCTAGATTGGCAAAAATGTTTAAGTGGATGCTGGTGGGTGAGAAGGTTGTGTAAGGGTTCAGGAGAGGGCTGAAGGGTAGGGATCTGGAGTTTACCATCACTGCAGCATATCATCTGGGAATATCATCCTGCCACTTTAGAGCATAGCATCAGGCACAAGGTACTGAGGTTCAAGATCAACAACCTGGAATAATGAATCTAAGATTCATATTGAAAACCAGAGAAATACCTTTCATTTGTGACTGATTAATATAGGGATCATTAGATGTATACTTTTTTATAGCCTGACTTGGGGATGAGTTTGACAATATTTGTGTGCAACTTTCCTTACTTGTGTTTTCCGAATCGCATCTGTAAATCTTTTTCTGCATTTTTGCCTCTTTTCCTTTTAACTGATGTTACAGTAGAAGGAATAGATTTGTCTGAACTGAAGAGGAAAATACAGAAAAAATTCTGCCTCTGCCTATAAGCATCCATTGATATTCATCTGGCTAGCATTCTATCTATGTGTAAGAGGGGGTATTGAGGGTGAGTTGAGGGGTGTTTGGAAACTCAAACAGTATTTGGTGTGTGAAGCTAGAAGGAGACAGCAAGGAGCTTGGGTGTGGCTTAGCTCAACTGTTCTGTAGTAAATTTGTTTGCAACTGTGAAAGTAAAACTGAAACTGAAACACCTATACACCTATTCCCGCAAAGCCTCCAGTTGGCATTCTCTCAGATGGTAACCTGACTGTTCCTTCTACAACCAGTCAAATCAACCCCCCGCAGCGAGTAACATCTTACCAGGAAGCTTCCCTTGATTTGATCAGCTGAGAAGAAATGGCCCCAAAAGAAGCGACACCAGCCCAGGGCACCCATGGTTCTTCAGTAAATAAGCCCCAGTTCAGTGCCTCTGAGATTCCATCTCTTTATGAGACTATGATGATTTATGACAAGACAATTTATGGAACCAGGAAGAGACACAGCTCTTTGACTCCTTTTGTGCGCTTCCACAACCAGAAAGGGCCCAAATCATAAAGCGTCTGGATGCAGTTAAATCCAAGCTCTGGAGTCTTTCACTACCTGATAAGGATTCCTTTGGATTCCAGGGAATCTATACTGATTTACCAATGGAAACTCCCTTGGCGCTCTCTCCAGAATGTCTAATTCATAAATTTGGAGATCCAGGGCTACTTCAAACTCTGTCTGTTGATGCTGCTGAATACTTGCCAGCTAAGCAACCAATTAATGCCACAAGTACGAACTGGAGTGCGCTTTGAGCCCTACAGCCCCATGAACAAGGCTTGCCACCCCTCCCTCCTTCCCTGCCTTTGCCTCCTAAGAGGATGACCCTGCCACTTAACAACGGGTGTATCTTTTCGGATCCGAAGGGCACTCTGGAAAAAATTAATCACACAGAATGACTATTAAGTCTGGCAACCCCGCCCTGCACACTTAAGTGCCTTTCATGGAACATAGCAGGTTGAGGGAGAAGGAGTGGTACCACAGAATTCACCAACAATACATTTACTCATTTGATGTGGTCCTGCTTCAGGAGACCTGGGCATGTGATAAGATATCCCTTACAGGGTTTACAGTCATTTCCTTGGCCACCACCAGATAATCTATGACAGGAAGGCCTAAGGGTGATCTGGCTTGCTTGAAAAGTGGACATAGTGGAGCTGCCCCCCCCCCATGACTCTTTTGCTATGGTGCTCCTAATTAAGAGAGGACACAGCAAACTGTTAGTGTTTAACGCTTATCTTCCCCCAACGATGAGGCAAGCTGATATTAAGGCTCAATGGGGCATGCTGGAGAATTACATTACTTGTATAGAAACTAAATTCCCAGTACTGTACATCCTTATAGGGGGTGACTTTAACGCCCAATTGGGAATCCAAGTTCTCCCATCGATTGAGGCACTTCACTCCCAAGAAACCCTCCAGGCCATAGGACACCTGATTTCAGCCAGACATTCTAAGGATGAATTAACAAATTTTTCTGGCATTCAATTAGCCCTTTTAGCAGCTCAGCACAATAAGATGGGAGTATCCTAGGTGATCTAGCTGGTGAGTTTACTTTTAGTTCCTCACATGAAAGTAGTGTTATTGATTTTGTGCTGGTATCCCAGCTTCTTAGAAAGGCAGTCCATGCTTTTTATGTGGATTGCCTTACGGAGAGCAACCACTACCTCCTGGTTACAATCATTGGCCTTTCCTCAAATATACATCTCCCTAGGGGTCTCCAGATATTTGATCCCTATGTGGCCTCATATACAAGGAGGATCAAATGGTCTTCTAATACTGAAAGTTCCACTCCTTTTTATCATCTCCAGAGTGTCTCAGCCGATACAATAAGCTAACAAGTAATGGCCCAGGGACAATCTCAGCCTTTGAATCATTAATTAATAGTGTTTAAAGGAGCTAGGAGCTGTCCGTAGGCCAAGTGGTCCATATCATTCAAGAAGTAATTCTTGGTTTAACAAAAAGTCTCTGATGCTCAGGAACCAGATTAATCGGGTTTACCTGCTCTATCGTAATTGAGGGGATAAATACCCACTAGAGGACTACTATTGCTTGAAGCAGAAGTATAAAGGACTAATTGCTAAGAAAAAGAAAGCTAAAGAGAGAGAGAAGTGGGGTCTACTTTATCCAGCAGAAGAACACTCGATTATTTTGGCAAATTGTTGCTTCTTGCCAGGTTATTAAGAACTCCCTCTCTGCTGTATTTCTAACAGAGATACTACCATACCAGGTGGCAAAATTTTTACTGCTTTTATTGACCTAAAGTCAGTGTTTGACTTAGTCCCTAGGGGACTGTTGTAGTCAAAACTGCTCAAAAGTCCTATTAATAGACGTCTTCTATTCCTAATTAGATCCTTGTACAACCAGACATCTAGTCAGGTCTGGTGTGGTCTGCAGGGAGAACTTTTCAAATCCTATGCCTGCAGAAAGCATTCATCCAGGGTGAGGATTTTATCCTGGTCAAGGATGGGTCCAATGCCAGTGGATGCCAGCACCCATTGCACCACCTGGTCCGGGAATACCCTGTCCCCAAAGAGAATCAGCGATCTCTTCTCAGTAAAGGAATCTTCACAGGCAGCAGACAGCCACCACCCCTCTCTTCTCATCACGGGGAAGAAGGCAACAAATGGCCTCTTCATGGCAGGTCCCCCTCGGAGCAACCTTGCAGAGGCCCTTCTTCCAGAAAGCCCCAACTCAGCCAAGCCTCAGAGTACCCCTGCAAGGTTCATATGTTACTTGTCAGGCTCCATTCATTCCAGCTCAACCCACAGTTGCTATGGCAATCCCATTTCTCCGCCCCCTTAGACCAGACCAGATGGCTTTTAAAGCAGTTTTTGATGGACAAATGTGAACATTTTGTTTATTTCCTCATTTGAATCTGGTCCCACATAGATCAGTTTTGACTCAATATACAACAGATCGTGATCTGGTCACTGCAATAACAGATGGGATGAATGAGGGGGATGCTTCTGATTGGGTGGCTCAACTGCATTACAAGCAAGCTCCAGAACTTCAGAATGTCCATGCTTTCATTGAACTCCTTAGGTTTAGGCTTGAGAATCCTGACAGAATTGGAGAAAATGAGGACCAATTAATGGAAATGAAACAAGGCAAGTGACCCTTACAAAATTTTGTATGGGACTTTAAAAGGGTTGCAAGCCACATCATGGACTGGCCTGAAAGAATTCTGTTGCACTATTTCAAGAACATGACTGACCCAGAAGTAAAAAAGGCCTACAACATTAGAGGAATACCCGAGACTCTGCAGGATTGGTATGCAATGTCCCTCAGGCTAGACAGGGAAACCTACTGAAAAAATCTCTACCTGAAGGCCCTCCTAGGAGAGCTGTGGCCAGGCAGTCTTTCACCAGACCTGCTGAAACTGCTCCTACCCGACCCACAAGAATGATAAAGTGCTATTGTTGTGTCCAGGATGGCCACAGAGCAGCCAACAGTTTGGCTCCTGCACCTGTTCCACAAGCTCCACAACCAAGACCTAGTACAGCCACCAGGGGTCGAAGAAATCCAAGGAAGCCTACAGACACTAATCAGTTTGCTAGACACACTGTAGAAGTTTCCCCCCATGCAGAAGGGAGCAATGAACCTCCGACCCGAGAAATTCTCCCCAGAGAATTTCCCACTTTTTACAGTCAAAGTGAAGTTGGTGGTACCTGACATGGGGGAGGCAGGGGAGATAAAAGCCATAATAGATACTGGGTTTCCTAGATTCCTTATTGGCCTCCCCATTGTTGAACAATTAGAAATAAAAACTAAAAACCTGAAATGCCCCATCAGGTTTGAACAAGTAAATGGGACTTTAATTGGGGGAGTCCCAAACACCCAAATGACAGAGTTAATCAAATTAGAGATGGGCACACACTATGAACTCATATGTTTTGTAGTGGCTCCAAAGATGTCAGAATCTGTCATATTGGGACTTGCTTGGCTGGATAAATGGGCCCCTACTATCAAGTGGAAGGATAGATACTGAAAAATTATAATTGGGGTTAGCCCACTGCCCCCTTTCCTCACAAAGAAACTGCCACCAAACAAAGATCCACAACCTGAAGCAGCAACCAATGCTTCAGACTCTCCTCCAAGTGCACCCCAAGACCCCAAACAATACAGGGACTTGGCTGAGGTGTTCAGCAAAGAGGAACACAATGTTTTACCTCCCCAATGAGCCACTGATTGTGCCATAGAATTAGAAACCGGGGCAAAACTGCCAAAACCAAAGAGGTATTCCATGACATCAGCTGAAATGACTGAATTGAGAAAATACATCAATAACAATTTGGACAAAGGTTTCATTAAACCTACCAAATAAAGGCTGGCCACCCAATGTTGTTCAAAGAAAAGAAAGATAGCGGTCTAACATTATGTGTTGATTTTAAGGGTGTGAACACAGTATGCATAAAAACATGTACCCCCTCCCTCTCATGAAGGACTTATTAAATCACCTGTATAAAGGCAAGGTCTTCACCAAACTAGATCTGAGAGAAGCTTACAACAGAATCTGCATAAAGAAGGGAGGTGAATGGAAAACTGCTTTCAACTACCCTCTGGGTAATTTCCAATTCTGAGTCATACCTTTCAGACTCCAGCCCCCCCCCCCCTAGTATTTATGCAACTCATCAATGAAGTCTAACATCCATACCTGTCAGGTGGTGCTCCATTCAAAATTCAAGAAAGAAATACTTAAACTCTAAGTTAGAGAAAAGATATTTTTTACTGAAAATGAAATGGTAGCAACCATAGAATTCTGAATCTGAGAAATTAGGCGCGTGAATCACATATACAAAGTGATGGAAATGTTCCCACCCCCAATGGTTCAGATGAATCTTCCAATTAGAAGTTCTGAATATGATCATATGGGCATCTTCAGATGGTGATTAGGCCTCTGACCGTTGACTTTGGCATATTTTGATAACGGGTGGCAGTTGCGCAGAGAAAAGAAAGCTAAGCGAGAAATAGAAACCTAACTCTGATGTATGCTCCCCCCTCCTCATTTTATACAACAGAAAAAATGTAACACCTCCAGCTCACTTCCCAGATTCATCCCCTCCTCCCCCCGTGACTTATGCCAGCCAAGAGATGCAAAGCGATAGTAGAAGATCTTGAAGGCTGACATTCAGCCCTCCTAGAAAAAGAAAACCGTCAGTCCTAAAAGAGAGAGGAAAAGATATAAAGACAATAATTAATCATTCGACAATTAAAATGAATACACTTCTAAGGTTTATCAGGATACTTGGTATGAAATGCTTTGATCAGCTTAGGGGCTTTAACGTCATTTTCGTTAACCCACTCGGCTTGGGAAGAAGGGAAATGTTTCCAGGCTACAAGATACTGGAGCCGACCCCTCCATTTGCGAGAATCCAAAATTTCTTTAACTTCAAAATGTTGTTTACCCTCAATCAGTATTGGTTTGGGAGGATCAGCCTGCATGGGTCTTAAACCAGAAGTATGTTCAAGTTTTAACAAACTAACATGGAAGACTGGGTGAATTTGTCAAAGAGTTTTTGGTAAATTCAGTGGGACTGTGACAGGGTTTATAATCCGTTCAATCATGAAAGAACCAACATATTTAGGACCAAGCTTCTTCGATTTTTGAGTGGTTTGTAGGTATCTGGTGGACAGGAAAACTTTGTCGCCTACTTTATATAATTTCTGTGGAGATCTTTTTTTGTCTGCAACCTTCTTATGAGCTTGATGGGCCTCATCTAATGCTTTATGTGTTACTGGCCAGTTAAGTTGGAGTTGAGTCCATTCATCCAATGACTGGATGTTAGGCCTTTCATGGGGAAGTTCAGGTATGGGTACAAAATCTTGTCCTGAAGCTACTTTAAATGGAGTAAATCCAGTACTACTATGTACAGAGTTGTTATATGCCACTTCAGCAAATGGCAGTAGGTCAGACCAATTATCTTGTTGATAATTTATATAATATCTAAGAGACTGTTCTAACACTGCGTTAGTCCTCTCACAGGCCCCATTGGTTTGGGGGTGATGGCCGGAGCTTAAGCCCTAGATGGAGCCTAGCAACTTCAGGAATTCTTTCCAAAAATTTGAGGTAAATTGGACCCCTCTGTCAGAGATTATGCGTTCCGGAATGCCATGTAACCTATAGATATGTGAAATAAGCAGTTTAGCCGACGTCTTTGCAGATGGAATCTTGGAACAAGGTATGCAATGTACTTGCTTGGAAAACAAATCGGTTACCACCCAAATCACTGTGTTTCCACTGCTTTCGGGTAGTTCTACTATAAAGTCCATAGAGATTTCCTTCCAGGGGGCCGTTGGTCTAGCCACATTTTGTAACAACCCTGCTGGCTTACCAGGAGGTCTCTTTGCTGAAGCACAAATTGGACAGCTAGCTACATAAGCTTCAATGTCCTTCTTCAAAGTAGGCCACCAGAATTGCCGCTTAACCAGGTGTAAGGTTTTCACAAATCCAAAGTGACCAGCTACTTTAGAATCAATGAGCTTGTTGTAATATTTGGCCCCTCAGCACCTGTGGCACATACAACTTGGTTCCCACCCAAGCCAAACCATCTCTTATTCGAATGAGCCAGGAACCAATCATCAAGTTTTAGGGCTTCTTTTAGTTGTGCGGTTAAGTCATTCGATAAGTCCACTTCTTGATTTTTCTTTTGGGCTCTGGTGATCATTGGGGTGGCTAGATGTTTGGTCAAAACAATCGTGCTTATGTTGGGGTAGTCTAGAGAGAACATCTGCCATGAAGTTCTTCCCCCCTGGAATGTACTTCAGTGAGAAATTGAACCGCTTGAAATACTGAGCCCAGCGAACTTGTTTAGGGGACAGCTTCTGAGGTGTTTTTAAGGCTTCCAAATTTTTATAATCAGTCCATACCCCCAAATGGATGTTTTGCCCCTTCCAGGAAATGTCTCCAGGTCAGTAAGGCCCAACGAATTGCAAAAGCTTCTTTTTCCCAGACGGCCCACCTTCTCTTGGTTTCAGACAGTTTATGGGAGGTATACGCACAAGGCTGTAAGGTCCCTTTCTCATTGATTTGAAGTAACACCACTCCAACCGCCACATCACTCACATCGGCTTGGATCACAAAGGGACCCTCCATGTCCGGATGCTTTAGCACTGGTTCTGCAGCAAACAGTTGTTTTAGCTTTTCAAAAGCTGCTTGGCACTCCATGGACAACTCCAATGGCTTGCTAAGCCTTGGCTTCACCTCTCCTTTAGTTTTTAAGAGATTTGTGATGGGCATTGCTATCTTAGAGCAAAAGCCGGGATAAATTGCCGGTAAAAATTTACAAATCCCAAGAAGCTCTGAAGTTGTTTTCTGGTATGCGGGGGAGCCCATTCCAATACGGCACACACTTTCTCTGGATCCATTTCTATGCCCTCAGTTGAAATGCGATACCCCAAATAGTCAATTTTCTCTTGATGGAATTCACATTTGGACAGTTTAGCATACAACTTAGCGGCACACAGTTTCTGTAGAATTGACTGCACCAGTTTCACATGTTCATCCAGAGTTTCTGTGTGGATAAGGATGTCACCAAGGTAAACCAGAACCCCCCTGTATAAATGTTCATGTAACATCTGATTGATCATCTGCATGAATACAGCTGGGGCCCTTTGTAGGAAGAACGTTGAATTGGAAGCAACCCATCGGGCAGTTAAAAGTGATCTTCCACTCATCCCCTTCCTTAATTCGAACTTGGTAGTATGCTTCTCTCAATCCAACTTCATGAAAATCTTTCCCTTAGCTAGGTGGGCCAGCATGTCCTTCATCAAAGGGAGGGGGTACACGTTTTCCACAGAAATGGCATTCAAATTTCGGAAGTCCACCACCAAGCGCTTGGAGCCATCTTTCTTTTCATGGAACAGCACTGGGGCCACTACCTGGGGCCTAGCAGGTTGGATGAAACCATGTTCCAAATTTTTATCTATAAACAATCTTAGCTCTTCTAATTCTCGTGGTGTCATTGAGTATAACTTCGGTTTCGGGAGCTTCACCCCAGGTAAAATTTCAATAGCACAATCTGTCGACCAGTGAGGCGGGAGCTCATCCGAGGCCTTTTCACTGAATACTTCTTTAAATCCCAATATTTTGGGGGAATTTTCTCCTCCCCTTTCAAGGGTTCAGTACCTGTGGAAGCTATTTCAATCGGATTCTGAAGCTTCAGCTGAGATTGCCCCTCCCTTTCCAGTCGCTGATTGGTGCATATGCGAAACAACCCCTTCTTCCAGTTAACCTGGGGGTTCCATTTCCGAAGCCAGGGTAATCCCAGTATTAATGGATGCTCCATCCCAGAGGCCACAATAAAGCACAGAGTCTCATTATGTTCTTCCATGGTCATTTCTACAGGTTCCATGATGAAACGTGCAGGGCAACCCCCAGCCACTGATCCATCTAATTGGCAAAAGGTGATGGGCGTTTTTAAAGGTTTTAGTTTTAAGCCCATTTTCTCTACTACTCCCATGTTGATTACATACCTTGTGCACCCAGAGTCTAGCAGGGCTAGCATTTCCCCTTTGACCCCTGAAGTGGGTACCCTCAACTTCACTGAAATGGTCATAGGGCCCTCGTTTGGACTTACCAGGAAGTTGTCTTCCGAGTCGTAGTCGCTCTCTTCACGGGAAGTCGGGGTTGCCGGCTCCTCTCCTGTTGGAAGAGTGACCTCTGCCACCTCTCTTGTCTTTAGCGCCACTTCGTGAAGCTTCACTGGGGATTTTTCAGGCTTCTTCCCTCCTTTTGGCACCCTCTTTGGTTCCACCTTGACCTTGCAGTTCACAGCCTGGTGACCTTCCTTCCCACATTGGAAACAGGTAGAGGGTTTGGGTCTTGCCGCCACTCCTCTCCTCTGGGGTTTGGGGACCTCTTGAGGGCATGGGGGGGAAGGCTTGCTCCACCCAGAACCTCCCCGCCATCTGCTTCAGGTTAAATCAATTTCCACTTCTTCTGCCAGCAAGTACCACATCTGCAAATCATTCGGGTCTTTTCTAGCAATGCATCTCTGCTATACATCTTTGTTTAATCCATCTTTAAACACTTCTATCAGGGCTTCCTGTGAGCAGTCTCAGATATGACCTGCTAACTGTCTGAATTCTTGGGTGTAGTCAGCCACTGACCTCTGCCCCTGATTTATGGTCTTCATCCTGATCTGGGCCTTGCGCTCTGCCAGTGGGTTCTCAAACCTAGCCCACAGCGCAGTCATGAACAGGTTATAATTCATCAACTGGGGAGCATTATCATCCACCATCCACTCTGCAGCTGTTCCCTCCAGAGCCCTGGTAACACATCTCACTTTGGCTGCTTCTGAGGAAAAATCCTCCCCATATTCTTCCATATAGATCCAAACTTGGGCTAGGAAAAGCCCCAAGTCTTTGGGATTTTCCCCATACTTTACTTCTAATGGAATTAGAAGTAGGAGCTCTACGCCTTCTAGGAATTACACCTCCTGCTGGGGGCCCCAGAGCTGCTGCTGGCTGCTGTGCTGGCTCAGGTTAATTTATGGGAGAGGGGGCTGCTCTACTTCTTCTAGCTGGGGCTACTCCCCCTTCCCCTTCATACCTTTGTACAGCTTGAGGTTGTTCAAAGGCTTCATTAAGGAGTCTCCTGGCTTGATCCAGTAAGAGTTCTCTCTTTTCCTTCTCTTGCCATGGCTCCTCTTTTCCACGCCAGCAGGTGGTTGTGATTCCGGGGGGGGGGGTCCTTCTCTGGATCCTTCCAGTCAACCCCCATCGACCATCTGGGCTTCACAGCTGGATCCTCTTCCAGATTGAGCTCTGCTAATGATTCCGCTTCCTGTACCAGCAAAGAATCTTGCCCTCCAGTGGCTCCCAGATCTTCCTGGGCGCTAGTTGAAGATGACATGATATTCAGGACCCCTTGGAAGAAAGTTGGGTGGGCTGGTAAACTGAGATTCTCTGGGTGGTCTGGTAAACTGAGATTCAGAATAATGTCAGGTGGTGCTCCATTCAAAATTCAAGAAAGAAATACTTAGACTCTTTAAGTTAGAGAAAATATATTTTTTACTGAAGATGAAGTGGTAGCAACCATAGAATTCTGAATCTGAGAAATTAGGCGCGTGAATCACATATACAAAGTGATGGAAATGTTCCCACCCCCAAGGGTTCAGATGAATCTTCCAATTAGAAGTTCTGAATATGATCATGTTGGCATCTTCAGGTGGTGATTAGGCCTCTGTCTGTTGACCTTGGCATATTTTGATAACGGGTGGCAGTTGTGCAGGGAAAAGAAAGCTAAGCGAGAAATAGAAACCTAACTCTGATGTATGCTCCCCCCTCCTCATTTTACACAACAGAAAAAATGTAACACCTCCAGCTCACTTCCCAGATTCATCCCCTCCTCCCCCCTGTTACTTATGACAGCCGAAAGATGCAAAGCGATAGTAGAAGATCTTGAAGGCTGACAATACCTATACAAAGGGGTCATCGTCTACCTGGTGACATTCTTATATTCAGTGAAATCATCGAAGAACAAATTGGTCAGACAAGTGCTGAAAAAACTTTTAGCCATCAAGTTATATGTAAAGCTGTCAAAATGTGAATTCCACAAAGAGTCACTGAATTACCTAGGCAACCGAGTGTCCAATCAGGGAATTGAGATGGACCCTGGAAAAATGAGAGCAGTGCTAAACTGGAATACCCCTGGCCTCCTTCAACAAATAGCTGAACCAATGAAGCCATGGGAAAAAAATGTGATGGACTTTATCATAGAGTTGCCTGAGAGTGAAGGAAATACAGTGATTTGGACTGTTATTGATCTATTCTCAAAGCAAGCCCACTTTACAGCCTGTAAAAGATTACCTTCAGCTAAAAAACTTGCAAAACTGTTCATGAAGTATATCTATAGGCGCCATGAAGTAGCTCATAGAGTAATCTCAGACTGAGCTGGATAGTTTATCGCTAAGTTCTGGAGGGAGTTTTTGAAGTCCTTTGGGTCATCCCAAGAGCTCAGCATTCCTCAGCATTCCATCCTGCATGCAACAGGGCAGAAGAGGGAGCGAACACCATGGTGGAACAATACATTAAATGCTATGTAAATTATCAACAGGAGAACTGGGCAGGGCTGTTGCCATTTGCAGAAGTTGCTTATAATAATGTAATACATAGCAGCATAGGCTTGACTCCATTTCAAATCAACACTGGCATGGAATTTGTTCCTAGGCCGGAATTACTACGGAACTCCCAACATCCACATCTTTAATGGAATGGATGGACTTATTAAAGAAAGGTTGGGAGGATTAAAAAAGAGCTTTGACTGAAGCTGCTGAGAAATATAAAAACAGGCAGACAAAACATAGATCTCTCCAGCCACCATTTAAAGTAGAGGACAAATTGTTTTTGTCAACTGAATATCTCAAATTGAAACTTCCCACTAGGAAGTTGGGCCCTAAATTCTTAGGTCTATTCCCTATATAAAAAATAATCAATCCAATCACAGTCCAATTAAGTATCCCCCAGCCTTTGGGGAAAATACACTTAGTGTTTCATAGTAGTTAATTGAAACCAGCTGTAGGATCAAATCTAAGGCCGATACCAACAGCTCCCTCCAAACCTTTAATCATACAGGGTGAGACACATTATAAAATCAAAAAAATACTTGATTCTAGATTGCACTGAGGGAGATATTACAATATTTGGTATTATGGAAAGGTTACCCTTTGTCAAATGCTACTTGGGTAAAAAAAAACCTGGGATGTACATGCAGATAGATTAACCAATTCCATAATGAATTCCCTGATAAACCAAACCAAACTTGGGGGGAGGGGAAAGGGGGTTAAGGGCATTGCATTAACCCCTGGCTGTAATTTCTTTATTATCTCTTTTAGGAGGTGAATTTTTCAAGGGGGGACACCTGTCAGCTTTGGAAGCCATATTCCATGCTGCCACGTAGCCTGGGAGAGTGGAAGGGGGTGATTTCAGTTAAGCAGCTCTAAGTTGACAAAATAAAATTTTTTGTTAGTTCAAGGTCATTTAGTATGGCACAGGATGAAATAAGGATCTTACTTTTGGATGGATCATGATTGGGCCATGTGATGTGATGATGACGTCCAAAGGGGGATGGATTGTAGGTTTAGAAATTGTGGAAAGTCGAAAAAAAGTTTAGATTGGGGTTTCCACAGATGTGTCAGGTTCTATTCTAATAAAGGTACTTTTGAGATATGTTTGTCTCGGAGTTACTGATTGGAATGGAGGTTTGCTGGAACACTGATAAATTAATCTGAAAGTGGAAAATTCAAAGGAAAACATTTGATTATAAAAGACATGGAAATTAAACTGGATAATTGTCTGGATTTTGGCACTAAATAGGCATAAATAAATTCTGGAATTGAACATGTTAAAAAGAAATAGTAATTAATAATTGGAATTAGCGAAATTAATAAAAGCTTTAAAAGGGAAAAAGCTAAAAGAAAGGGTGGAATGTGCAAACAGAACTGACAGTGCCACCTAATGGTAAAAATTTTTTTGAAAAGTGCTTGGTCTTTTTAAAGTTAGAATTTGTACTGAGGCCGGGCTTGGCTGTAGAGGGGAGGAAGGAGCAGTGTAGAGGGGCTGTCTGGTCTGCAGCTGGGTGAGGACTGGCATCGGTGGCATCAGTGGTGTGGGTGGCATCGGTGGCATGGGTGGCATCGGTGGCATCAGTGGCACCGGTGGCGTCCAATGTACCTGTGTCTGGACTGGGAAGGGCTGCCTGTGCTGCTGGACCTCCTGGTAGCCATAGCCTTGGTCGGGTAGGGCCTGTGGAAAGCCTTGGAAGGGCAGTGACATCACCTGGGGTGAAGGAGCAGGCCTGGACTGGGTGGGAGCAGGTTCATCTTGGTCTGGAGGGTTGTGAAGAAGATCGGTGATCCTATCCTTCATCACCTGGTAATGGGGTTCTGACATGTTCATGAGGGTCTGGTTGACATAGGTGAGGAAGGGCTTGTGGTTGGAAGATGAGGCGTCGGTGTGTACCAGCTGAGAGAGGAGATCTATGCTGCTCCTGATTGTGTCTCTTATCTCCAGCAGGACAGTATGGCTCTGCCCCTCCGGTTTGCTTCCACCAGCCGAGGGGTACCTCCAAAGTGTAGCCCAGGCTCTCCGCCTTCTCTCTCCAAGCAGCCTGCTTCCTTTTGGTGTCTCAATAGAGCCTGTGTCCCTTCCGCCATAATTACTCGTTCTCCCTCAGCCACTCCAGCACCTCCTCCTCATGTTCCTCTTCCATGTTGTATTGCCTCCTCTCCCGTTCACGCGTCTGCCTCTTCCTCCCTTTGGCAGGGCCATATGGGCCCTCATCAGAGGGGCTTCGAGGTTGTAGGGGCTGCTCCTCCACACCAGCAGCAGCAGCAGCAACAACAACAACAGTAGCAGCAAAAGCATGACCAGCAGCACCAGCAGCACCAGCAGCACCAGCAGCACCAGCAGGACTCGTAGCAGGACCAGAAGCACCAGCAGGACCAGGAGCAGGACCAGGAGCACCAGCAGGACCAGGAGCACCAGCAGGACCAGCAGGACCAGCAGGACCAGGAGCAGCGCCAGCAGAGTAAGCCCCAGCAGAAGCCCCAGCACCAGGAGCAGTGCCAGCAGAGAAAACACCAGCAGAAGCATCAGCACCAGGAGCAGCGCCAGCAGAGTAAGCACCAGCAGAAGCACCAGCACCAGGAGCAGTGCCAGCAGAGTAAGCACCAGCAGAAGCACCAGAAGCAGCATCAACAGAAGCACCACCATCAGAAGCAGCATCAGCAGAGTAAGCACCAGCAGAAGCACCACGTCCAGAAGCAGCATCAGCAGAAGCACCACCTCCAGAAGCAGGATTAGCAGAAGCCTCAGCACCAGAAGATCGAGCCCAGGCAGCACAAGCCCCAGCAGAAGCAGAGTCAGGGCCAGGGGATGGGAGGGTGGCCCTGTCCCTCTTGCCAGGGCTGGAAGCAGATGGCAGAGGCTTCCTTTTCTTCCCCATGGTTGGCTGGCTGGCTGGCTGGCAAGCTGTGTCTGGAAGCAGGTCTCTCCTCTGAATGGTGACCTGCTTAGGAGCTGCTTCCCTTTATATCCAGGGGGATGACACAATGCATCCTCCCCGCATGCGCAGTGAACGCTAGGCATCCGCTAGGCATCCGCTAGGCTTCTGCTAGGCTTCTGCTAGGCTTCCACTAGGCATCAGCTAGGCTTCTGCTCTCCATCCACTTCATCCTCTCGGCATCCGTTGTGCATCCGCTTCATCCGCTCGGCATCCACTCTGCATCCGCTCTTTCCATTCCGCGATCGCTTTGCTGCACTCCCCCAGAAGTCTTGAAGATGTGCCATCCGCTCTCATCCGCTTCCATCTGGTAGGCTTCCGTTCCGCATCCACTTTCCATCTGCCCTGCATCCTCCCCCCGTCCATTCCTTTCTGTGTTGCCCGCTCTGGTTATGCAAATTTTTGCCCCTTTTGAGAGCGGATAACAACAGATGGAACATTTTTCTCATCCGCTGTGTCCTTTTTAAGGCCCTGTCACACTTCCCAATGGATGCAAAACATTTGTAAAAAGGACACAGCGTACGGGAAAAATGTTCCATCCGTTGTTATCCGTTCTCAAAAGGGGCAAAAATTTGCATAACCAGAGCGGATAACACGGAAAGGAACGGACACAGGGAGGACGCAGAGCAGATGGAAAGTGGATGTGGAACGGAAGCCCAGCGGATGGAAGCGGATGAGAGCGGATGGCACATCTGCAAGGCTTCCGGGGGACCTCAGCAAAGCGGACATGGAATGGATGAAGCGGATGCAGAGCAGACACGGAACAGATGAAGCGGATGCACAGCAGATGCACAGCGAATGATGCGGATGCAGAGCGGAAGCCTAGCAGATGCACAGCGGAAGCCTAACGGATGCTGAGGGTTAATTGCGCATGCAGGGGGGATGCATTGCATAAGCCCTGCGGATATAAAGGGAAGCAGCTCGGAAGCAGGTCACCATTCAGAGGAAAGACCTGCTGCCGGACACATTGACTGCCTTGCCTGCCCTGCCTGTATGCCTGCCTGCAAGCCTTGCTGCAAGCCTTGCTGCCAGCCTGCCTCCCAGCCTGCCTCCCAGCCTCCTGGCCAGTCTCCCTGCAAGCCTTGCTGGCTGCCTGGCTGCCAGCCTTGTTGCCAGCCTGCCTTCCAGCCTCCCTGCCAGCCAGTCTGCCTGCCAGCCTTGGTGCCTGCCTGCCTACAAGCCTTGGTGCCAGCCTTCCTGCCAGCCTTGGTGCCTGCCAGCCTCCCTGCAAGCCAGCAACCCCACAACCATGGGGAAGAAGAGAAAGCCTCAGCAACCTGCTGCCCTCAATGGCAAGAGGGACAGGGCCAACTTCCCGCCCCCTGTACCTGACTCTGCTTCTGCTGGGGCTTCTGCTGGGGCTTCTGCTGCTTCTGGAGGAGCTGATGATGCTGCTTCTGGCAGTGGTGCTTCTGCTCATGTTTACTCTGCTGAGGCTGCTCCTGGTGGTGGTGTTTCTGCTCATGCTTACTCTGCTGAAGCTGCTCCTGGTGGTGGTGCTTCTGCTGGTGCATACCCTGCTGAAGCTGCTCCTCGTCCTGCTGGTCCTGCTCATCCTGCTCGTCCTGCTTGTGCTCCTGGTCTTGCTCGTCCTGCTCGTCCTGCTCGTGCTCCTGGTCCTGCTCGTGCTCCTGGTCTTGCTGGCGCTGCTGGTACTTACTCTGTTGCTGCTGATCCTGGTGCTGCTGGTCCTGCTGGTGCTGCTGCTGCTGCTGCTGCTGCTGCTGATGATGATGATGATGATCCTGCTGGTGCTGCTGCTGGTGGTGGTGTGGAGGAGCAGCCCCTACTACCTGGGAGCACCTCTGATGAGGGCCCATCTAGTCCTGCCAAAGGGAGGAAGAGGAATATGCGGGGATGGGACAGGAGGAAATACTCCATTGAGGAGGAATACGAGGATGAGGTGCTGGAGTGGCTGAGAGAGAATGACTATTTGTGGCGGAAGGGACACCATCTCTACAGGGACACCAAGCAGAAGCATGCTGCTTGGAGAGAGAAGGCGGAGAGTCTGGGCGACACTTCGGAGGTGCTTCTCGGCTGGTGGAAGCACATGCACACCTGGTACGGGAAGCTGCACCTCAAGAAATCTGGCCAGGCCACGATTAAGCTGACGGACAGAGAGACCTACGTCATGGCCAGGTGCAGCTTCCTGGAGGGTGAGGTCCACCACCGAGGAGCATCAGGAGCCCCTCTCACTACCCTCTCTCTCCGGCAGCCTGCTGAGAGCCAGTCCTCTTCCGGGCGAGAGTCAGCTCCTGTCTCCAGGCAGGTTTCTGTGGAGCGTGCCATGGTGGAGAACCCCCCCACAGCTATACTAACCGTAGTGGAGTGCGTGGAGGACTCCCTGGTGCAGTGGGAGAAAGACGACGACATGTCCACCACAGCCCTACCCGCATCCACCCCCAGCTCCACCTCCACAGAAAGGCAGAGAGCCAGACAGGAGGGGCAGAGCCACACTGTCCTGCTGGAGATCAGGGACACCATCCGGAGCAGCATAGATCTCCTCTCTCAGCTGGTCCACACCGACTCCTCATCCTCCAACCGCAAGCCGTTCCTCACCTATGTCAACCAGACCCTCAGGGACATGGCAGAACCCCAATACCAGGTGGTGAAGGACCGGATCACCGATCTGCTTCACAACCCGCCAGGCCCAGCTGAACCTGCTCCCACCCAGTCCAGGTCTGCTCCTCCACCCCAGGTGATGTCCCTCCCATACCAAGGCTTTCCACAGCCCCTCACCTACCAGGGCTACGGCTACCAGGAGGTCCAGCAGCACAGGCAGCAGCCCTTCCCAGTCCAGGCACAGACTCATCGGACGCCACCGTTGCCACCAGTTCCACTGATGCCACCGATGCCACCCATGACACTGATGCCACCAACACCACCGATGCCACCCACGACACTGATGCCACCGATGCCAATGATGCCACCCATGCCACTGATGCCATCCATGCCACTGATGCCACCCATGCCAGTCCTCACCCAGCTGCAGACCAGACAGCCCCACTACACTGCTCCTTCCTCCACCCCACAGCCAAGCCTGGCCTCAGTACATCTATCCTTGGTACTGGGGCTGACACCACATGGCATGGAGGAAGGAGCTCTCATCCTCACAGGTCTGAGCCAGCTGTCTGAGAGCTTTCTCAACACACTGTCACCTGTTGTCCTCTCGGGGCCAGGCACCCAAATGGTGCTTCAGACAAGCACTCCAGCAGCAGCCACCTCCACAGCAGCTGGACCATTCACCCCTGAGACTGGGCACACCTCCGAGTGACCAAGAGGAGTGCCAGAGAGTGGCTGGCTGGCTACCTGTGGACTTTATTTGGACACTTGACTTGGGTCATATTTTTTTTTACAGCTTGTTGTTAATAAAGTCTATCTTTGATTCGCACACTTGCTTCATTTCTCTTTTTTAATAAAGTCTTGGTGGAAACTTTTAGAAATGGTTTAAGCCTTTGCATGCTTGTGGGATGGGTTAAGATAGCAGTGGGGTGGGCAGAGATACCTTTGGGATGGCTAATAGCTGTGGGATGGGCAGGGATACCTGTCAGATGGGCGGGGATACCTTTGGGATGGGTTAGGATATCTGTGGGATGGGTTAAGATAGCAGTGGGATGGGCAGGGATACCTGTGGGATGGGTTAGGATATCTGTGGGATGGGTTAAGATAGCAGTGGGATGGGCAGGGATACCTGTGGAATGAGCAGGGATACCTTTGGAATGGGTAATAGCTGTGGGATACATAAACCTCCAGTGCAAGCATTGTGGGACTCTATGGTCCACCCTCCCAGGTGCCACACCTATGGCCTTTTATTATCAATAATGTAATCAATCATCCACACATGTCAACATAAACACAACTCTTTATTAAATGCCCTGTTCATTGTAGGCCCACCCAACATACATGGCCCAATCTCATCCGTGTGATGAGACAGGCTGAAGGAAGCATCCATTAGGCATCTATCATCCTGTCTTGCCACTCCACTGCTCAAGCTGGGGAGTTGCACCAGTGTTTCAGGAGATTGCGCTGCTTCTTCCCTTCACGTGAGGCTCTTTTGGGGCCTTGAAAATCCTTAATGTCTATCAGGTTTTGCCCTTGCCTCCATTCCCCAGGCTCCATGTCCCCATTGCCTTGTTGGAGGTCCACAAGCCTGTTCTGCAAGACCAGGTAGCGGTTACACATGAGATTGTGCAGGATGCAGCAAGCTTCCACGATCCTCCTCAAGGTCTGTGGTCGATGCTGCATGGTGGTGAGAAGTACCTGGAACCTGTTGGCCAGGATGCCAAAGGCGTTCTCCACCACCCGCCTTTCCCTGGACAGCCTGTAGTTGAAGATCCTCTCTTCACGGGTGAGGCATCTGGAGGTGTAGGGCTTCATGAGGTAGGTTCTGAGGGAGAAGGTGTCATCCCCCACGATGAAGTAGGGCACATCTTGCGTGTCATTGGGCAGGGGGTCTGGATCTGGGAAGCCCATGATGAGGTTGCGTTCCACCCCCTCCTTGAGATGATTGGCGTTGTATACCTGGGCATCTGAAGATGAGCCGTTGCCTGAAGCATCGATGTTCATGAAGTTGTAGTCAGCATCAACCATGGCGAAGAGGATGATGCTGAAGAAGCCCTTGTAGTTGAAATAAGTGGACCCCGACTTGGCTGGAGCTTTGCAGGTCACGTGCTTCCCATCTATGGCTCCAACAGTGTGGGGGAAGTTCCACTTCTGATATCACTGCTCTGCAACTTTCTTCCAGCCTTCTTCAGTAGAGGGGCACTGGAGGAGCTCCTCGAGGTATTCTTTGATGATGGCCTGCACCACTTCTCTGACCACAATGCTGATGGTGTTGTGTGGCACCCTCCAGCCGTACTGCATGCTCCTGTAGGTGGTCCCTGAGGCCAGGTGGTGCAGAGTCAGTGCCACCTTGAGCCCAGGGTCCAGGCTGGGGTGGAAGCTCTGCTTGGTCAACCTGGGTGTCAACTGCTGCACAACTTCGTCAAACATGGCTGGAGGCATCCTCATGAAGTTCTGGAATGCACGAGGGTCTTTGCTCCTGAGCTCCACCATCAGCTTGTTGTACAGTCTATACTCTGCTCTTCTCCCGATCCATCTTTGGACCCAGACGCTTCTTGGCCACCTCCTTTTCTTCCCGTAGTAGAGTTCACAGAGCCTGTAGATGGCTTCACACTGTTGCAGAACGATGGTGGCTGCCAAAGGGACTTTGTTACGATCCATGGTGGACATGACTGGATGCTGTGGAAGAGGAAGAGTCAGATGAAGGCTGCAGAGGTCTGCACAGGTGGGCTGCTGGTCTGAAAGTGAGATGCAGACGAGTTACTCCCCCTTTTTATAGGCAGTATAGGTTTTCCACTATGTGTCCCTTTTCATCCTCTAGGCATCCTCTAGACATCCTTAATATCCGAGATAGGTCCCCTCTGTGAACATTTTTTCCGTTTTAAATGCTTTCTTTTCGTGCTGCATCCCTTTCATCCTTTCTCCACCCGTTCTCCATCCATTCTGCATCCGTTCCGTGTCCGTTCCGCGTCCGTTCCGCTTCTTCCCTGCGTCTGTTTACCGCTGGAGCGGATCGAGTTGTGCGGATGCATAGCGGATGCATAGCGGATATAGCGAATGCATAATGGATGCAGAACAGATGCCTAGGGGATGCCTAGCGGATGCAGAACGGACGCATTGGATACATTTTCCGCGCAAAAGTTTTGAGCAGCTCAAAACCCTCTGAGTGGATGAAACGTCAATAGACGGATGCTGGACAGATAGAGAGGAAGTAAAACGGAGGCAGTGAGTACAGAACGGAAGCATTGCGTTAACCAACAGATGGTAAGTGTTTTTCTCCATTTTACATCCTCTTTCCATCCATTGGTGCAGTGTGAAAGGGTCTTTACAAACGTTTTGCATCCGTCGGCCAATCTGACAGGGCCTTTACATAGATTCAGAACCAGTTACATTCTTAAACAATGCTTTAAACTTAGCTGAGAAAAGAGGACATTGATTATTCATATCTCAACTTTTAAACATATAACATAGGCTGGACTACAGCAGGTTTTTTCAACCTAACACCATCCAGATACCTTAGCCCTGCAGCTGCATAATAACAGATTTGGCTTGCTTTTGGCTGAGTATTATGAGAATTGAAGATCAACTCAGCTGAAAGGCCTTCTGTTGGACAAGACTGTTTAGAGAACACAAAATTGCATGTGATTAGATGTTTTAATTCCAATGATTACAATCTGATTTTAACATACTTATACACAATCCTTCTAGTCCTGTATATTCTATCCCAACTGAGTACATACCTTGGTGTGCTGCTTTGCCTTTTAAGGATGCTGTTCTTATATCTTTTCAGGAATTCATCAAGACAATAGCTTACTATTCAGGATATAATGCTTCTATTCTCAAGTATCCTATGAATTTTAAAGTCTGGCATATACAAGATACACTATTTTGTGAGGTTCAGACAGAAGATATTAGAAACACCAACCAAGCAGAACACAGAAAACTCAAAGACCAATAAACACAGACTAAGACTCCCAACCAATCAGGATGAAGAAAAAAAAACATTCTGGCACAGCGTAGGCTAGTATCAAATTTAAAACTGAAATGGCTGTGATAGCCTGACTCACAGACGACCACAATACAGAAGCCTGATGATGGCAGAAGAGATTCTGTTGAAACGTTGCTACAACTTTAAAAGCACAACTACAATGACATGGGATAATACCCTCCCATGTCATTATAGTTGTGCTTTTAACGTTGTAGCAACGTTTCGGCAGAATCTCATCTGCCATCATCAGACTTCCAGAAGCCTGATGATGGCAGGTGAGATTCTGCTGAAGCATTGCTACAACTTTAAAAGCACAAATATAATGACGTGGAAAAATACCATACATATAAATGCCCGCAAAAACTTAAGAAAACATGAAAGCAATGGGTCATAACATCAACTTCAATGGCACAAAAACCCCAGCCGCTATAGAAAACCCCAGCCACAGAATTATCAGAGAAGCGATACAGACTGAAAAAAGGCCTGAAAGCAATAATAGAAGAGATGATTCCACCAGACTGTCAATTATTTGGAAGCCTGCACTCACAAACAAAAAAATCTCCCCACCACAAGCCAGGCAAACACCTGGGCACAAACAGATCCCCCCTGAAATCTCCAGCTCAAACACACCACAACCAGGCACCCAGATGTAAACTAGCTTCCTAATAAATGATAGCCATCCATTTACTTGGAGCCAAGGTGCACTAAAAACCCCCAATATAGAAACACAAAGTTGCCAACCAATCCAGACAAAAAAAGCCACAAAACAGACACATGATATGAGAAACTCCAATCAAGCAGAACAGAGCAAACTCCAAGACCAATAAACACAGACTCCCAACCAATGAGGATGAAGAAAAAAACCCATTCTGGCACAGCAGTAGGCTAGCCCCAAATTTAAAACAGAAACGGCTGTGAAAGTCTGACTCAGAGACGAGCACAATACAGAAGCCTGATGATGGCAGATGAGATTCTGCCAAAATATTGCTACAGCTTTAAAAGAACAACTATAGTGATGTGGGAAAATACCCGAACAAATATGAATACCATAGATGTAAGCACCCGAGAAAACTTAAGAAACTATATGTTGTGACTCAGAGGTTTGAGCCTGCTTTGTCAGAGGTCAAGGACTTGGTCAGTGAGGAAGAGGAGGATTTGGCTCTGAGGTTTGAGCCTGCTTTGTTAGAGGATTTGGAATTGACTTCCTCTCCAGGACTTTCCTCCTCGGCAAGATCTTCCTCCCTGATTGTACCTCAGGTGTCAGCAGATAATCAGGAGAGCGTATCAGAGTCTCTAACTGAGGATAAAGCTGAGGAATGTTGGTTTGATGCGAGGCAAAGATGCAGGCAAAAGCGTGAGATGCAACGCAAAAAGAAAGGACAAATCAGAGACTGAGATGAGAGACTGACATGCCCCACAGGGAATAAAAGTGGACGTGTTAGCTCTGGGTTCTTGTTCGGGACAACGTGTTAACTAGTGAGAGAGGCTTTGCTGGATTCTGTGTGTGTCGACAACTTTTGATTTATGTTCCTGCTTTCTTATCAAACTTGGCAGACAGCTTGCATGAGACTGCCAAGAACATTATCAGCTCAAGTTATTTAATGTGGTAATCCCTGGACTTGCTTGCTTGTTTGTGTTTTCAATTTGATATTTGGATTTTTTACTTTGTTGGTATAGGTGAGACATAACATTTTTGTCCCGAACCTAAACAAAAGCCATCTTTTGACCAAGATGGATCAACAACAGCAACAGCAGCAGCAGCAGCAGCAGATTAAACAGCTGCAAGAAGATAACCAAGTTTTGCAGGAGCAAGTTACCCAACTGCTTAATTAACTCATAATCAGGCTTGTGCTGCTCCTCCTGCCCCTCCCCATAGGAAATGCCCGGTAGCTGTGCTGGATAAGTTCTCTGGATAGACTGAAATGTTCCCGGCTTTTATGGGGCAGTGTAAATTATTTATGGCTCTACGACCAGAGTTTTTTCCTGATGACCGGGCTCAGGTGGCGTTTGTTATAAGCCTTCTTTCAGGCTCGGCTGCTAGGTGGGCCACTCCTTTATTAGTGCAAGACAGTCCATTACTAAATGACTATCAGGGGTTTTGGCATCACCTGAGACTGAAGTATGAGGACTCCATACGGGCTCAGACAGCAGCCAGATGCTTGAAGGAACTTCACCAGGGGAAACGCTCCTTGCAGGAATTCATTTCAGAATTTTGGCTGCTCTGTTTGGACTCTGCCTGGAACAATGCAGCTTTGATGGATGCTTTCCAGGATGGCCTGTCGGAGGAATTACAGGACAAATTGGTGCACATGGAGCCGGCCTCAACCCTCGATGCTCTGGTGGTGCAATGCTTGCGCATTGATACCCGTCTTCAATGGCGCAAGACTAAACGCCCAGTTCTGGAGCAGCCATCCAACTCAATACCACAACGTTCTGTACAACCAGTGCCCTGGGTCTTCCATAGTGCCGTGGCCATGGCTGAGGAGCCGATGAAGTTGGGTGCGGTTCGACCTCGTTTGACGGCCCAAGAACGCACCCGGAGACTTCAGGGAGGCTTATGCCTGTATTGTGGGGGGCCTGGTCCCTTTGCAAAATCCTGTTCTATTAAACGAAGGGGGACACGCAAGCCAATGCCCGAATCTAACTTTGCTCAGTCAGGAAATGGGGCAGGCCTGGCCTCAGGGAAACCCTAGGTTGGGCACATATCAACAAACTGCCCGACGTAGTGGAGGTGAACTCTGGACCCCCTAGACATTTACTTTTAGACACTCGGGTTTCTTGCCATTCTGGTCGGAGGGGATTCCTGCAATTGCATTGGTGGACTCGGGGGCCACGACTAATTTTATGGACCAGGCCTTTGCAACACATTTTGACATTCCCTTGGTTGTGGTGGAGCTTCCAATAAAGGTGGAAACAATTGATGGGTGGGAACTTCGTGCTGGGCCCATTCATTTCACTACCCAGCTGTTGTGCCTAGTCATTGGGGACCATGAGGAGGTGATTAGTTTTTACATCACAGTGGACCTCCATCTCCCCTTGGTCCTCGGAATGGCCTGGCTACAGTTATACGATCCTCGGGTGGCATGGGCACAGAATGCCATTTCGTTCCCGAGTCTCCAGTGCACGGACCATTTACGACACACCTGTGCTGGCCAGGACATCACCGCCCCCACCATCTCCGTACCTCCTGAACTATCTGATTGTTGCGATTACCACTGGTTAAATGCCATTACATGAGGAATAGTTATCCCTTGCCGTTCATTCCAGAGTTGATGGAGCCGTTACGGGAGACTACTGTCTTCACCAAGTTCAATCTTCGAAGGGCCTACAACCTGGTGTGGATGCGAGAGGGGGATGAAAGGAAGATGGCGTTTGGCACCCGATACGGCCATTTTGAATACCCCATGATGCTGTTTGGGTTGACCAACGCCCCCACGGTCTTAAAGCACCTGATGAACGATGTGTTCTGGGACATGCTCTATCGGTTCATGGTGGTGTACCTGAGCGACATTTTGATTTATTCCAGGTCCAGGGACAACCATATTCAACAAGTTCATCAGGTTTTGCAGCGTCTTCGGGAGCATCAACTCTATACGAAGCTGGAGAAATGCCTCTTCTTCCAGACTTCCATAGAGTTCTTGGGACACATCATCTCTCCCGAAGGCATTGCCAGGGAACCGCATAAAGTGGAGGCTTTGTGAACCCCCTCATCAAGTTAAAGACGTTCAATGTCTCTTGGGGTTCGCAAATTATTACCGGACCTTCAGCCTGGGTTTTGCCAAGCTGACAGATCCCATCACCCAGCTCCTTAGAAAGAAGGTCCCATTCCAGTGAGGGCCTCACAGCAACAGGCCTTTGAGGCTCTCAAGAAGGCCTTCGTTGCAGAACCTATCCTGAGGCATCCTGATCTGCATTGTCCGTTTGTGGTGGAGACGGATGCATCCAATGTGGCTATTGGAGCTGTGTTGTTACAAGCCCCAACAGATGGTGCACCTCTTTTTCCCTGCGTGTACTATTCTTGGAAACTCACTACTTCTGAGCGCAATTATACTATTTAGGAAAAAGAATTGCTGGCTTTCAAGGCTGCGTTTGAGACCTGGCGACATCATCATGAGGGGGCTCGGCACAAGGTGGAGGTTTGGACGGATCATCGTAATTTGGAACATTTGTCCACTGCGAGGAAGTTGAACCAGCAACAGATCCGATGGTCGTTATTCTTTGCCAGGTTCAACTTCTCTGTGACTTATATCCCCAGTGGTCAAAATCGGAGAGCAGATGCCTTGTCCCATAAACCAGAGTACCTTTGTCCTGAGGACACCCTTCCTCCATGTATGGTACTACCACCGGAATCTTTGGCTGTTATCCAGGAATCAGTGGATTTGAGGGCTCGGGTACGAGAGGCACAGTGCTTAGACGCTTGGTCACAGCAGAGAATGGGGGAAATAGGACCTGACTCCCCATGGACTTTAGAGGAGGGCTTACTACGACATCGAGGCCATTTCTATGTGCCATCGAGAACACTTAGAGCCCTTATTATTACTCAATGTCAGGACAACCTTGTTGCTGGCCATTTTGGATTTTTTAAGACCCTTCATCTTGTCACACAGATTTTTTGGTGGCCTCGAGTCCAGCATGATGTCTACACCTATGTCACATCCTGTGTACCGTGCCGACAAGCAAAAGCCACGACGGGTGCACCTCCTGGTCTCCTTCAACCACTGCCAACTCCGGACAGATCATGGGGGACAATTTCCATGGACTTTTTAACACATTTGCCCTCTTCGTCGGGATATACGACAGTGCTCATGGTGGTTGATATGCTGACCAAGATGGCTCACTTTATCCCTTGTCAGAGATTACCTTCGGCTCATACTACTGCCCAGTTATTTTTGTAACACATGTTCCGTCTGCATGGTCTACCGGACAGGGTGGTTTCGGATCGTGGTGTCCAGCTTACCACTCAATTTTGGAAGAGCCTCATGACCGCGCTGCAGGTACAGGTATGCTTGTCGTCGGCGCACCATCTGGAGACTGATGGTGGGACGGAGAAGGTGATTGGCATCCTCGCCCAATATTTAAGGTGTTTTGTCAACCACTGACAGAACAATTGAGTGACTTAACTCCCTTTAGCAGAGTTCGCTTTCAACAACTCCCAGCACATCTCCATTCACATGACACCTTTTTACACAAATGTGGGTTTCCATCCAAAGTTTTTCCCATTATCGCTCTTGGATTCCCTGGTTCCCGAGACATGGGACTTCTTGTCAGAACTACATTCGGTTCACCAATTGATTTCACAGCAATTAGAAAGGACTAAGGAGGACTATAAAAAGTTTGTAGATCATTCATGCCGGGCGACGCCTCCACTAACCATAGGGGACAGGGTGTGGTTATCCACGAAGCATCTACAGGTCGATCGTCCGATTAAAAAGTTGGACAATCGCTTCATTGGTCCCTTCCCTATTGAGGCGGTCATCAATCCCATTGCTTATTGGCTCACCCTACCATGCTCTACGCGTATACATCCTGTCTTCCACCATTCCCTTCTGGTTCTTGATGCCCTTTGGTGTGCTCTCCGTTCTCCCGATGCTACAGTTCCTCCATCTGTACCCAATGATGATCCCGCTGCTGATAACACCGTGGTCAGCATTCGGGATTCTCGCTGGTTGGAAGGACATTTTCAATACTTCGTCGAGAGGTTGGGGAATGGACCGGATGCTGTTTCCTAGGTGGATGCTTCCACAGTCCATGTCCCGGACCTTATTCAGAGATTCCATGCACAGTTCCCATTGAAACCTCATCCTGATCGTCAGACTCGGGGGAAGGTTCCTGCGGCGAGGGATAGTGTTGTGACTCAGAGTTTTGAGCCTGCTTTGTCAGAGGTTGAGGACTTGGTCAGTGAGGAAGAGGAGGATTTGGCTCTGAGGTTTGAGCCTGCTTTGCTGGAAGACACAGACTTGGACAATGAAGAAGGGGAGGATTTGGCTCAGAGGTTTGAGCCTGCTTTGTTAGAGGATTTGGAATTGACTTCCTCTCCAGGACTTTCCTCCTCGGCAAGATCTTCCTCCCTGATTGTACCTAAGGTGTCAGCAGACAATCAGGAGAGCATATCAGAGTCTCTAACTGAGGATAAAGCTGAGGAATGTTGATTTGATGCGAGGCAAAGATGCAGGCAAAAGCGTGAGATGCAATGCAAAAAGAAAGGACAAATTAGAGACTGAGATGAGAGACTGACACGCCCCACAGGGAATAAAAGTGGGCGTGTTAACTCTGGGTTCTTGTTCGGGACAACGTGTTAACGAGTGAGAGAGGCTTTGCTGGATTCTGTGTCTGTCGACAGCTTTTGATTTATGTTCTTGCTTTCTTATCAAACTTGGCAG
>BLBF01000095.1:5355399-5382525 GCA_015471245.1 Laticauda colubrina | reverse complement strand
TTCTGCGGCTGGGGCTTCTGCTGCTTCTGCTTCTGGAGGAGCTGATGATGCTGCTTATGGCGGTGGTGCTTCTGCTCGTGCTTACTCTGCTGATGCTGCTTCTGGTGGTGGTGCTTCTGCTGATGCTGCTTCTGGAGGAGCTGCTGATGCTGCTTATGGCGGTGGTGCTTCGGCTGGTGCTTACTCTGCTGAAGCTGCTCCTCGTCCTGCTGATCCTGCTCGTCCTGCTGGTCCTGCTGGTCCTGCTCATGCTCCTGGTCTTGCTCGTCCTGCTCATCCTGCTGGTCCTGCTTGTGCTCCTGGTCCTGCTGGTGCTCCTGGTCCTGCTGGTGCTCCTGGTCCTGCTGGTGCTCCTGGCACTGCTGCTGCTTACTCTGCTGCTGCTGATCCTGGTCCTGCTGGTGCTGTTGCTGATGATGATGATGATGATGATGATCCTGCTGGTGCTGCTACTGCTGCTGCTGATGATGATGATCCTGCTGGTGCTGCTGCTGGTGGTGGTGTGGAGAAGCAGCCCCTACAACCTGGAAGCCCCTCTAATGAGAGCCCATCTGGTCCTGCCAAAGGGAGGAAGAGGCAGATGCGTGATAGGGAGAGGAGGCAATACTCCATTGAGGAGGAACACGAGGATGAGGTGCTGGAGTGGCTGAGAGAGAATGACTATCTATGGCAGAAGGGACACAGGCTCTACAGGGACACCAAAAGGAAGCAGGCTACTTGGAGAGAAGGCGGAGAGCCTGGGCTACACTTCGAAGGTGCTCCTCGGCTGGTGGAAGTACATGCACACCTGGTACGGGAAGCTGCACCTCAAGAAATCTGGCCAGGCCGTGGTCAAGCTGACGGAAAGAGAGACCTATGTCATGGCCAAGTGCAGCTTCTTGGAGGGTGAGATCTGCCACCGAGGAGCAGCCCCTCTCACAACCCTCTCTCTCAGGAAGCCTGCTGAGAGCCAGTCTTCTTCCGGCCGAGAGTCAGCTCCTGTCTCCAGGCAGGTGTCTGTGGAGCGTGCCACGATGGACAACCTGCGGACAGCTGTTCTACCAGTGGTGGAGCGCGTGGAGGACTCTCTGGAACAGTGGGAGAAAGGAGACGGCACTTCCACCACAGTCCTACCCGCATCCACCCCCAGCTCCACCTCCATAGAAAGGCAGAGAGCCAGACAGGAGAGGCAGAGCCACACTGTCCTGCTGGAGATAAGAGACACCATCCGGAGCAGCATAGATCTCCTCTCTCAGCTGGTCCAAACCGACTCCTCATCCTCCAACCACAAGCCCTTCCTCACCTATGTCAACCAGACCCTCGTGGACATGGCGGAACCCCAGTATCAGGTTGTGAAGGACCAGATGACCGATCTGCTTCACAACCCTCCAGATCCAGATGAACCTGCTCCCACCCAGTCCAGGTCTGCTCCTCCACCCCAGGTGATGTCCCTCCCATTCCAAGGCTTTCCACAGGCCCTCACCTACCAGGGCTACGGCTACCAGGAAGTCCAGCAGCACAGGCAGCAGCCCTTCCCAGTCCAGGCACAGACTCATCGGACGCGACCGTTGCCACCGATTCCATTGATGCCACCGATGCCACCCACGCCACTGATGCCACCGATGCCACCCATGCCACTGCTGCCACCCATGCCAGTCCTCACACAGCTGCAGACCAGACAGCCCCACTACACTGCTCCTTCCTCCACTCCACAGCCAAGCCCGGCCTCAGTACATCTGTCGTTGGTACTGGGGCTGACACCCCATGGCATGGAGGAAGGAGCTCTCAACATCACGGGGCTGAGCCAGCTGTCTGAAAGCTTCCTCAACACACCGTCACCTGTTGTCCTCTTGGGGCCAGGCAACCCAGTGGTGCTTCAGACCAGCACTCCAGCAGCAGCCACCTCCACAGCACCTGGACCCTTCACCCCTGAGACTGGGCACACCTCTGAGTGACAGAGAAGAGTGCCAGAGACTGGGTGGCTACCTGTAGACTTTATTTGGACACTTGACTTGGGTCATTTTTCTTTTACAGCTTGTTATTAATAAAGATTATCTTTGCTTCACACACTTGCTTCATTTCTTTTTGTAAATAAAGTCTTAGTGGAAACTTTTAGAAATGGTTTAGCCTTTGCATGCTTGTGGGATGGGTTAAGATAGCAGTGGGATGGGCAGGGATACCTTTGGGATGAGTAATATCTGTGGGATGGGCAGGGATACCTTTGGAATGGGTCATAGCTGTGGGATGGGCAGGGATACCTTTGGGATGGGTTGAGATATCTGTGGGATGGGTTGAGATAGCTGTGGGGATAGATAAACCTCCAGTGCAAGCATAGTGGGACTGTATGGTCCACCCTCCCAGGTGCCACACATATGGCCCTTCATCATCAATACTAATGTAATCATTCATCAACACATTTCAACATAAGCACAACTCTTTATTAAATGCCCTGTTCATTGTAGGCCCACATAACATACATGGCACAATCTCATCAGTGTGATGAGACAGGCTGAAGGAAGCATCCTTTAAGCATCTACCATCCTGTCTTGCCACTCCACTGCTCCAGCTGGGGAGTTGCACCAGTGTTTCAGGAGGTTGCGCTGCTTCTTCCCTTCACGTGAGGCTTTGTTGGGGCCTTGCACATCCTCAGTGTCTATCAGGTTTCACCGTTGCCTCCATTCCCCAGGCTCCATGTCCCCATTGCTTTGTTGGAGGTCCACAAGCCTGTTCTGCAAGACTGAGTAGCGGGTGCGCATGAGATTGGGCAGGATGCAGCAAGCTTCCACGATCCTCCTCACGGTCTCTGGGCGATGCTGCATGGTGGTGAGAAGTACCTGGAACCTGTTGGTCAGGATGCCAAAGGCATTCTCCACCACCCGCCTACCCTGGACAGCCTGTAGTTGAAGATCCTCTCTTCACGGGTGAGGCATCTGGAAGTGTAGGGCTTCATGAGGTAGGTTCTGAGGGAGAAGGTGTCATCCCCCATGATTAAGTAGGGCACATCTTGTGTGTCGTTGGGCAGGGGTCTGGATCTGGGAAGCCCATGATGAGGTTGCGTTCCAGCCCCTCCTTGAGGTCACTGGCGTTGTATACCTGGGCATCTGAAGCTAACCCATTGCCTGAAGCATCGATGTACATGAACTTGTAGTCAGCATCGACCATGTCGAAGAGGACGATGCTTAAGAAGCCCTTGTAGTTGAAATAAGTGGACCCCGACTTGGCTGGTGCTTTGCAGGCCATGTGCTTGCCATCTATGGCTCCAACGGTGTGTGGGAAGTTCCACCTCTGATACCACTGCTCTGCAACTTTCTTCCATCCTTCTTTAGTGGAGGGGTACTGGAGGAGCTCCTCCAGGTATTCTTCGATGATGGCCTGCACCACTTCTCTGACCACAATGCTGATAGTGTTGTGTGGCACCCTCCAGGCATACTGCATGCTCCTGTAGATGGTCCCTGAAGCCAGGTGGCGCAGAGTCAGTGCCACCTTGAGCCCAGGATCCAGGCTGGGCCGGAAGTTGGTGTTTGCCTTGGTCAACTTGGGTGTCAGCTGCTGCAAAACTTCATCAAACATGGCTGGAGGCATCCTCATGAAGTTCTGGAATGCATGAGGGTCTTCGTTCCTGAGCTCCACCATCAGCTTGTTGTACAGTCCGTACTCTGCTCTTCTCCAGATTCATCTTTGGACCCAGACACTTCTTGGCCGCCTCCTTTTCTTCCCATAGTAGAGTTGAAAGAGCCTGTAGATGGCTTTGCACTGTTGCAGAATGATGGTGGCTACCAAAAGGACTGTGTTACGATCCATGGTGGACATAACTGGATGCTGTGGAAGAGCAAGAGGCAGATGAAGGCTGCAGAGGTCTGCACAGCAGGGCTGCTGGTCTGAAAGTGAGATCCAGGTGAGTTGCTCCCCCTTTTTATAGGCAATATAGGTTTTCCCCTATGTGTCCTTTTGCATCCTCTAGGCCTCCTCCAGACATCCTTAATATCCGAGATAGGTCCCCTCTGTGAACATTTTTTCCGTTTTTATGCTTTCTTTGCGAGCTGCATCCGCTTTCATCCTTTCTCCATCCGTGCTACTAACGCTGCACGTCCGTTCTGCGTCCATTCTGATTCCTCCCTGTGTCCGTTTACCACTGGAGCGGATGTGAGTTGTGCGGATGGGCAGCGGATGCCTAGCGGATGTAGCGGATGTGTAACGGATGACGATGGATGTAGAACAGATGTTCCCCGTATGCCTAGCAGATGCAGAACGGATGCGTTGGATACATTTTCCGCTCAGAAAGTTTTGAGCAGCTCAAAACTTTTTGAGCGGATGAAATGTCAGTCGACGGATGCTGGACAGATAGAGAGGAAGAAAAACTGACGCAGTGAGTACAAATGGAAGCATCACGTTAACCAACGAATGGCAAGTGTTTTTCTCCATTTTACATCCTCTTTCCATCCATTGGTGCAGTGTGACATGGGCTTTAGCTGATACTGGAGCCACCTCCTCATTAATTACTGAAGCACCATATAAATCTGCAGTGGCTGAAGGGGCTCAAGATAACATAATGGGAGTGGGAGGGAAAATAATCCCTGTAGAATTTACCCACAACATACCAGTAGAACTAGGACCTTTCACAATAGACCATGCATTCACTATTTGCCCCCAGTCGCCACTATCCCTATTAGGAAGGGATCTCCTTTGTAAAATGGGAGCTCCCATAACATGTGGAAAACAGGGGCTGCAATTAGAAATCTCAGGAAAAGGAAAGCACAAAACAATCATACTGATAACCAACAACACGGGGCTTCATGAGGATTTAAAAAGCCTACCACCCTCCTTATGGAGCTGGGATGCATCAGAGGTGGGACTACTTAAAGGAGCAACACCAGTTATTATCCAAGTAAAACAGGGGCCACCTCCATGTGTGCCCCAATACAAAATCCCTGCAGAAGCAATTCTCCCTATACAGAAATTAATCCAAGCATACCTACAACAGGGAATTCTCATTAAATGTACCTCTCCCTGCAACACCCCCATTTTTCCTGTAATCATAAATGATCACGTGATACCTAGAGCCCCCATAGTGCCTAATCCATCCACTATAATCACTGAAGTCCCAGCCTCAGCCACTTACTTTTCTGTCATTGATTTGTGCTCTGCCTTTTTTAGCATTCCCGTGGATCCAGCATCCCAATATCTATTTGCCTTTACCTGGCAAGATCAACAATATACTTGGACTCGATTGCCACAAGGTTATACTGAGTCCCCCACCCTATTTTCACAAATATTAAAGGCAAACCTCTCCTCCATCTCCCTACCATATCAGTCTTCCTTAATCCAGTATGTTGATTTATTGTTAGCATCTCAAACTGAGCTAGCATGTAAAACAGATACCGTGTATTTACTCAAAGCCCTGGCAGAAAGAGGTCACAAAGCCTCTCCCTCCAAATCGCAATATTTAAAACAAGAAATAATATATCTGGGCTATATTATTGCACCAGGAATTAGAAAACTGGCCCCTAATCAAGTAGAAACTATTTTAGCCATGAAACCACCCCAAACAAAACATCAAGTAAGAGCTTTACTGGGAGTACTGGGCTTCTGCCGCCCATGGATCCCCTCATTTGGTGAATTAGCCTGACCACTCATTCAATTAACAGGCAAAAACATGCCTGACCCCATTGAATGGTCAAAATCTCTGGACAAAACACTTCAGACCATCAAACAAACCCTAACATCAGTCCCAGCACTCGGGCTACCTGACTATAGGAAACCTTTTACTTTATTCATCCATGAGAAATTAGGTGTTGCCTCTGGCGTTCTAACACAGACTTTTGGACACACACACCGGCCAGTTGCTTATTATTCTGTAATCCTAGATCCAATAGCTATGGGCACTGTCCCCTGCTTACGAGCTGTGGCAGCTACAGTTGAACTGGTGAAACGATCTAAAGATTTGGTATTAGGGCATCCTCTACTGCTAAAAGTTCCCCATGAAGCTTTTTGCAATTCTCTTAAAGAGCCAGACACAAGCCTTTACTCAGCAGCGTTTGGCTCAATATGAAGCTGAACTTTTTACCTCTGATCACATTACATTTGAAAGATGTAATACTCTAAACCCAGGTACTCTGCTCCCCACAGAACAGGAAGAAGGCAATCTCCATGATTGCCTCCATTTAGTGCATGATGCTGAACTACCCCGCTCCGATCTAACAGATACCCCGCTACAAAACCCCAACTTGGAACTCTTTACAGATGGTTCCTCCTACATGCACCAGAACAAAAGAGTAACAGGAGCAGCTGTAATCTCTCTACAAGAAATTATTTGGGCTTCCCCCCTTCCTCCTTCCCATAGTGCCCAAGCAGCTGAGCTTATAGCCTTAACGAAAGCCTGCAAAACTGCTAGGAACCGATCTACCAACATCTATACAGACTCCAAATATGCTTTTGGAGTCTGCCATGCAACAGGAGCCCTATGGAAACAATGGGTGTTTTTTTTTAACTTCAGCAGGACAACAAATAGTACATGCATCATTAGTAGCCAAACTTTTAGAGGCCATCCAATTACCACAAGCGCTAGCAGTCATCCATTGTAAAGCCCATCAAACAGATGACTCTACAATAACAAAAGGAAATCAATATGCAGATGCAACAGCCAAATGGGTGGCCACCAAACCTCTACCTCATACCATCATCACACCAGCCTTGACAGCAACCCTTTTTGGTCGGCTTCCTGATACCTTACAAGGTCTCGACCCTCATTCCCTCTGCCTAGATAGTGGGGATATGGTTCTCTCTTCTTATCTTGCAGCCCTGCAAAAGTGACTGCAGACCCTCTGGACTCAGAGTGCCCTGACGAAGACCTTACTCTTGGAAGAAGCCTTGCATCCATATGAATCGGGAGATTGGGTGTGGATCAAGTTCTTCACCAGAACCTCACCTCTACAACCCAGGTGGAAAGGATCCTATCAAGTTTTACTGACTACTCACACTGCCCTTAAGATCACAGAACGAGACTCTTGGATACATTGGACACATACAAAGCCAGCAGTCACAGACCACAGCCAAACTCCACCACAATCAATTCCACCCATCAAACTCAAGAAAAATCCAGACACAGATCAATGGACGCTTGCAGCATTCTTCAACACCACTGAACCAAACAACTCTGAGGAACCAAGGGCAATAACTGAATTACACAAAACTGGACTCCCAGGTGCTGAGTAATAACACTCTATTATTTTTTTTGTGTATATTTTTTATTTTTCTTCTGCATTTTTTTTCTTCCTTTTTTGTATGTTTTTTTTTTAAACAAAGAAGAGACTTTTATAATTTTTGATACTTTTACCTTTTTCACATTGTACGAATAAAAAAAAGAGGGGGGAGGGAAGAAAAGAATCTAGCAACGGGAAACATGAAATGTAATATATGCTGTGTATTATTATTTTCTGTAACAATTGTAATACTTGTAACACAAGCAACTGCGTTCCTGGAACCAAAGCTTATCCCAGAGGAAGGAAACATATGGGAATATTTAGCAAAAGAAATACTCAACACTACTAACTTTTGCCTAGCAGGAGGGAAATCAGTCCAGGATATCTTAACCACATGCCTAATGGGAGTAGCAACTAGGCCACATAACATCATTAACTACACCACATTTAGAAACCTTCCTGACTCCTACAAAATCATTTTTAGCTGGGGCCACTCTACAGAAACTAAGGACAACACCATGTATGCCCTACACATTGCTGCAGTAATCACCTCTGAGAAATGCTTTAATGTCACTGGGTGCAGCTCATCTAGGGTCACAAAATGCACCGGTCTTAGCAACACAGACCTAAAATGCAACTACACAGAGGCCATATCATTTTCATATAGTTATCTGAAGCTCCCACCTGGATGGTTTTTCCTGTGTGGCTTAAAAGCCTACTCATACCTTCCTGCAAATGCCACAAATGGCCCCTGCACCTTAGGAAGATTAACCATGCTTATGCCATCCTTACAGAGATGACACAGGAGAGCCTTCCAAACCCTAGACTCAGACTGTGACTCCAAAGTCTCCCTTCCCACCAAAACAGAATACATCTCATTGGCAATATCTTTGGTAGGGGTACCTGGATTGGCAGTGTGAAATTCTAAAAATTTGAATGGACTAGCATGTACCCTGGCAAAAAAATTGAATTGGATGCCCTTAACAGAGAACTGAGGGAGGTCAGAGAAGCCACTCTGGAGAATAGGGCAGCAATAGACTTCCTTCTCTTGAAGCATAACTATGACTGTGAAACATTCAAAGGGATGTGTTGCTTCAATCTGAACGAAACCTCAGAACTTGTAGGGAGGGACATCTACCACCTGAAAGAGCTAGCTCAGAATATTGGTCAGGAACAATCATTCCTGGACTTTTCATGGCTCTTCTCATGGATGCCAGATTTCCATTGGCTAAAAATCCTCATAACATCCACAGTCACCATTTGTGTCTTTGGGGTCCTCATGTGTTGCCTCTGTAGGTGCATACCACCCTGCCTCAGGTGCTTGAAGGCCTGTATTCCCTCTAAAAAGAGAAAATTAAAAAGGGGACAGGCAGCTATGATGATGATCCAGATTGATCAAGAATACCAAGTATACCAAGACATTCAATCAGAAATCACCCCTTAAAGAAAAAAAAAAATGAGGGATTGTAGAAAGGGAACTTCATGAGGACAGTGGTGTCACCCAGAAGGGAAAAGGCCCAGGGGGAACATTAGGCCAGCCATGGAACAGGCTTACATAGGAAAAGAAATCTAATAAAAGAAATTGAGAGGCGCCCCTAGACAAAAGCCAAGCAATTAAGAACATACCAAACCAGCCAAAAGACAGGAATTACAAGTAGAAGATTACAAAAAAAGCCATCAAAACTAAAAGAGATCAGAGGAAATAACCGGTAATACAGGAAGCTGCCCCGCAGAGTTTGTTTTCGCACCTCATTGAGGTTGCCTTCTGGCGGAAAGAAAAAACAAACTCTGACAGGGTTTTAATGTCTAAACCTTATACACAAAGGGAGAAAAAAAAAGGTATAAAAATTGGGAACTTATCATTCAAAGTTAGCTAGCTAGCCCCAGGAACACAGGCACGCTGTTTCTAGCCTTCCTGAAAATAAAAAAGATCCAGCTTTCAAGCAGTTGTCTGTATCCTTGCACCAGAGCTCTCCCAGCGGGAAAATTTGAACACTCAGAGAAAGGTACTGTCAGCCTTTCTACAAGAAAATAAAATTTTGAAAGAACAGAACAAAATCTTAAAAGAAATGACATGTATCACTACGACGCTAAAGGCTGGGGAAAAAACAGCAGCAAACCCATTGATGTTTCTTGTTTCTCCAGCACCCCAAAGGTCAATTGAAGGGATGCTTACCATGGAAAAACAAAATGCTATATCAAATACACCAAACATGCAAAAAACCCATTTAGCAATTCAGGAAACAATGATTAAACTCTGAGAAACAATGTCCAAAAACCATGGTAAAATGAAAACAGAGATGGGTGAAATGAAAAGTGATATACACAAATTAGATGAAAAAATGGGCTCAATTCAAAAAAGCAACAGAAAAAAATGAACAAAATAAAGACAGTGGAAACAAGAATGGAACAGACTGAAAAGAACCTTGAGCTGGTGGATCAGAAGATGATTGTCAGGCATCCAGAAGGTATCCATGATATCAATCACTCCAAGATGTTATCTCTCCAACTGATTTATTAGAAACATCTGGTATGTCAAAAACAATTTCCAAAGTGAAAGATTTTTTGCGTGTTACACAGAATTCACCTTCTCCTCCCTTCTCTCCTCCCACTTCTACACTTCATAAATCACGACAACCAATGAACTGCAATTGAAAATTCTTAACACGACATAAAGAATAACCTTGAACTTTTCAACTCATTTAAGTCTCTAAAATAAATGTGGCAGCTGAATTTCAAAGCTGATAGGCATCCCCCCTTGAAAACTCCTCCTCCTAAAAGAAAAGAAAAAAACACACATATAGGGTTTAATACATTGTCCTTAACCCCTTCTCCCTCACCCCACGAGGACCGATCGGTTTGTGGGGGAAATCCTCATGGAATTGGTTAACCAATTGATCAGCATGAACATCCCAACTCTTTACCCAACTAGTATCTGAGACGGGGTATCCTTTCCATAAGACCAAATATTGCAATCAGCCACGGTGTAATCTAGAATTGAGAAATTTTGAATCACATGTGTTTCCCCATGTACTGTTAACAGTTTAGGGTGAGCGATTGGCAGTGATCTTATCATCGATATAGTAGGAGGTTTTTGCAAACGACAATGGAACACCAAATTAATTTTCCCAATAGTCGAGGAAGACGTAATTGGACAGTGACTGGATTGATTATCTGTCAGGCGGAGCTCCATTCAAAATCCAGGAAAGAAATACTTAGACTCTTTAGTTTAGAGAAAAGATATCTTTTACTGAAAGTGAAGTGGTAGAAACCAAAGAATTCTGAATCTGAGAATTTAGGCGCGCAATTCACATATAGAAAATGATGGAAATGTTCCCACCCCCAATAGTTCAACTGACACTTCCAATTAGAAGTTCTGGATATATGATCATGTGGCATCTTCAGGTGATGATGAGGCCTCTGTCCGTTGACCTTGGCATAGTTTGATAACGGGTTGCAGTTGCGCAGAGAGAGAAGAAAGCTAAGCGAGAAATAGAAACCTAACTCTATTTTATGCTCCCCCCTTCCATTTATACATCAGACGAATGTAACTCCTCCAGCTCACTTCCCCAGCTATTCCTACCTCCCTTTTCCACCCCCCACCCCCCGTTACTTATGGCAGTCGAAAAGATGCAAAGCAATAGCAGAAGATCATGAAGACTGACATTCGGCCCTCCTAGAAAAAGGGAAATCATCAGTCCTAGAAGTCCTAGAAGAGAGAGAGAGGAGAGAATATAAAGACAATTATTAATCATTAAACAATTTCAAAATAATACACTCCTAAGGCTTATCAGGATACTTGGAACGAAATGCTTTGATCAACTTAGGGGCTTTAACGTCAGTTTCATTAACCCATTTGGCTTGTGAAGAAGGGAAATGTTTCCAGGCTACAAGATACTGGAGTCGACCCCTCCATTTGCGAGAATCCAGAATTTCTTTAACTTCAAAATGTTGTTCGCCTTCAATCAATATTGGTATGGGAGAGTCAGTCTGAATGGGCCTTAGGTCAGAAGTACGCTCAGGTTTTAGCAAACTAACATGGAAAACCGGATGAATTCGTCGAAGAGTTTTGGGTAAGTTCAGCTGGACCGTTACAGGATTTATAATCCATTCAATTGTGAATGGACCAACGTATTTAGGACCAAGCTTCTTTGACTTTTGAGTGGTCTGCAGGTATCTGGTGGACAGGAAAACCTTGTCGCCCACTTTATATTCCTTCTGTGGGGATCTTTTCTTGTCAGCAAATTTCTTATGAGCTTGATGGGCCTCATCTAATGCTTTGCGTGTTACTGGCCAGTTAAGTTGGAGTTGAGTTATCCATTCATCCAACGAATGGATATTTGGCTTTTCACGAGGAAGTTCAGGTATGGGAATGAAATCTTGTCCCGAAGCCACTTTAAATGGAGTAAATCCAGTACTGCTGTGTACGGAGTTGTTGTATGCCACTTCGGCAAATGGTAGTAATTCGGACCAGTTATCTTGTTGATAGTTTATGTAACATCTGAGATATTGTTCTAACACTGAGTTAGTCCTCTCACAAGCCCCATTGGTTTGGGGGTGGTGGGCGGTGCTTAACCCCTGGGAGGAGCCTATTAACTTCAGGAACTCTTTCCAAAAATTTGAGGTAAATTGGACCCCTCTGTCAGAGATTATGCGTTCCGGGACGCCATGTAACCTATAGATATGTGATATAAATAGTTTAGCCAGCGTCTTAGCAGAGGGAATCTTGGAACAAGGTATGCAATGTACTTGTTTGGAAAACAAATCAGTCACTACCCAGATGACCGTGTTTCCACCACTTTCGGGTAGTTCTACTATGAAGTCCATAGAGATTTCCTTCCAAGGAGTCGTTGGTCTAGCTACATTTTGTAACAATCCTACTTGTTTACCAGGAGGTCTCTTTGCCGAAGCACAAATCGGACAGCTAGCTACGTAAACTTCAATGTCCTTCTTTAAAGTAGGCCACCAGAATTGCCGCTTAACCAGATGTAAGGTCTTCACAAATCCAAAATGGCCAGCTGCTTTAGAATCCTGAGCTTGTTGTAGTATTTGGCTCCTCAATACTTGTGGCACATACAACTTGGCCCCCACCCAAGCCAAACCATCTCTAATTGTATAGTCACTTGAATGAGCCAGGAACCATTCGTCCAGTTTTAAAGCTTCTTTTAATTGTTCGGTTAGGTCATTCGCTAAAACCACTTCTTGGTTCTTCCTTTGGGCTCTGGTGACCACTGGGGCAGCTAGGTGTTTGGCTGAGACAATTGGGCTTATCACCTCCTGACGCATACTATTATATTGAGGTAGTCTAGAGAGAGCATCCCCCATGAAATTCTTCCCACCCGGAATGTACTTCAATGAGAAATTGAATCGCTTGAAATACTGGGCCCACCGAACTTGTTTAGGGGACAGCTTCCGGGGTGTTTTTAAGGCTTCCAGATTCTTATGATCAGTCCATACCTCAAAAGGGTGTTTTGCTCCTTCCAGGAAATGTCTCCAGGTCAGCAAGGCCCAACGAACTGCAAAAGCTTCTTTCTCCCAGATGGCCCATCTTCTCTCTGTTTCAGACAGTTTACGGGAGGTATACGCACAAGGCTGCAAGGTCCCTTTCTCGTTGATTTGCAGTAATACCGCTCCAATAGCTACATCACTTGCATCAGCTTGAATCACGAAAGGAGTGTCCATATCCGGGTGTTTCAGCACTGGTTCTGCAGCAAATAGTCGTTTTAGCTTTTCAAAAGTGGCTTGGCACTCCATGGACCACTCCAGCGGCTTTCCTGGCCTCAGCTTCACCTCCCCTTTTGTTTTTAAGAGATTTGTGATGGGCATTGGTATCTTAGCAAACGTCGGGATGAATTGCCAATAAAAATTTGCAAATCCCAAAAAGCTTTGAAGTTGTTTTCTAGTGCGTGGTGGAGCCCACTCCAGAATGGCACGCACCTTCTCTGGATCCATCTCTATGCCTTCAGATGAAATGTGATATCCCAAATAGTCAATTTTGTCTTGGTGGAATTCACACTTTAACAATTTAGCATACAACTTAGCGGCACACAGTTTCTGTAAAACCGACCGCACTAACTTCACATGTTCATCCAGGGTCTCTGTGTAGATAAGGATATCATCAAGATAAACCAAAAAACCCCTGTATAAATGTTCATGTAACACTTGATTGATCATTTGCATGAATACAGCTGGGGCCCCTTGTAAACCAAAAGGAAGAACGTTGAATTGGAAACATCCCATCGGGCAGTTAAAAGCGGTCTTCCACTCATCCCCTTCCTTAATTCGAATCTGGTAGTATGCTTCTCTCAAATCCAACTTGGTGAACATCTTTCCCTTCGCTAAATGGGCCAACATGTCCTTCATCAAAGGAAGGGGGTACACGTTTTCCACAGAAATAGCGTTCAAATTTCTGTAATCCACCACCAAGCATTTGGAACCATCTTTCTTTTCACGGAACAACACTGGGGCCGCTACCCGGGGTCTAGCGGGTTGAATAAAACCACGTTCCAAATTTTTATCAATAAACAATCTTAGCTCTTTCAATTCCCGTGGGGTCATTGAGTACAACTTTAGTTTCGGGAGTTTCACCCCAGGCAAAATCTCAATAGCACAGTCTGTTGGTCAGTGAGGCGGAAGCTCATCCGAGGCCCTCTCACTGAACACTTCTTTTAAATCCCAATACTCTTTAGGAATTTTCTCCTCATCTTTTATGGGCTCAGTACTTGTGGAAGCTATTTCAATTAGGCCCCCAGGCTTCAGCTGCGATCTGGCCCCTCCTCCCGGTCGCTGCTTTGTGCGTATGAGCAACAACCCCTTTCTCCAGTTAACCTGGGGGTTCCATTTCCGGAGCCAGGGAAATCCCAGTATTAATGGTTGCTCCATCCCAGGGACCACAATAAACCGCAGAGTCTCATCATGCTCTCCCATGATCATTTCTATAGGTTCCGTGACATAACGTGCAGGGCAACCTCCAGCCACTGATCCATCTAATTGGCAAAAGGAAATGGGCATCTTCAAAGGTTTTAGCTTTCGGCCCATTTTCTTCACTACTTCCGTGTTTATTATACACCTGGTGCACCCAGAATCTAACAGGGCTAGCATTTCCCCTTCGAGCCCTGAATTGGGTACCCTCAACTTCACCGGAATGATCATAGGGCCCACACTTGGACTTACCAGGAAGTTGTCTTCCGAGTCAGAAACCTCCTCCTCAGGGGTCACTGGGGCTTCTGATTCTTCTCCTGCGGGACGGGCGACCTCTGCTGTCTCTCTCGTCTTTAGTGCTGTTTCGCGAGGCTTCGCTGGGGATTTTTCAGGTTTCTTTCCTTCCTTGGGCGCCCCCTTTTGCTCCAACTTGACTCTGCAGTTCACAGCCCGGTGACCTTCTTTCCCGCATCGAAAGCAGGCCGAGGGGTTGGGTCTTGCCACCACTCCTCCCCTCTGAGGTTTAGGAGCCTCTTGAGGGCGCGAGGGGGAAAACTTGCCCCACCCATAACCTCCCCGCCATTTACTTCGGATTAAATCAATTTCCACTTCTTCTGCCAACAGGTACCACATCTGCAAGTTATTGGGGTCTCTTCTAGCAGTGCATCTCTGGTACACATCTTCATTTAAACCATCTTTAAACAGTTCTATCAGAGCTTCTTGGGGCCAGCCTCGGAAATGGCCTGCTAACTGCCTAAATTCTTGAGTGTAATCAGCCACAGACCTCCGCCCCTGTTTTATGGTTTTCATCCTAATTCGGGCCTTGCGCTCCGCCAGTGGGTCCTCAAACCTAGCCCGCAGTGCAGCCATAAATAGGTTATAATTCAGCAACTGAGGAGCATTATCATTATGCAAAGTCACCATCCACTCTGCCGCTATTCCCTCCAGAGCCCTGGTAACATACCTCACTTTGGCTGCTTCTGAGGGAAAATCCTCCCCATACTCCTCCATATGGCTCCATACTTGAGCTAAGAAAAATTCCAAGGCTTTGGGATCCCCTCCGTATTTTACTTCTAACGGAGGCAGCCTAGGAGCTCTACGCCTTCTAGGAGTCACACCTCCCGCCGAAGGCCCCGGGGTTGCTGGTGGATCGGGTTGATTTATGGGAGAGGGAGTTGCTCTGCTTCTTCTGGCTGGGGCTGCCTCCCCTCCCCCTTCATACCTTTGTGAAGCTTGAGATTGTTCAAAGGCTTCATTCAGGAGTTTCCTGGCTTGATCCAGCAAGAGTTCCCTCTTTTCCTTCTCTTGCCAAGGCTCCTCTTTTCCACGCCGGTGGGTAGTTATGACCCCGGGGGGGGGGTCCTTCTCCGGATCTTTCCAACCAACTCCCACCGACCATCTGGGCTTCACAGCTGGATCCTCTTCCAGACTGAGCTCTGCTCGCGATTGGGCTTCCTGCACCAGAAAAGAATCTTGGCCTCCAATGGCTCCCAGATCCTCCTGGTCACTATTTGAAGATGACATGATGTCCAGGCCCCTCAGAAGAAAATTGGGTATTCTCTCCAGGTGGGCAGGTGGATAGAGATTCAGAATAATGTCAGGTGGAGCTCCATTCAAAATCCAGGAAAGAAATACTTAGACTCTTTAGTTTAGAGAAAAGATATCTTTTACTGAAAGTGAAGTGGTAGCAACCAAAGAATTCTGAATCTGAGAATTTAGGCGCGCAATTCACATATAGAAAATGATGGAAATGTTCCCACCCCCAATAGTTCAACTGACACTTCCAATTAGAAGTTGTGGATATGATCATGTGGCATCTTCAGGTGATGATGAGGCCTCTGTCCGTTGGCCTTGGCATAGTTTGATAACGGGTTGCAGTTGCGCAGAGAGAGAAGAAAGCTAAGCGAGAAATAGAAACCTAACTCTATTTTATGCTCCCCCCTTCCATTTATACATCAGATGAATGTAACTCCTCCAGCTCACTTCCCCAGCTATTCCTACCTCCCTTTTCCACCCCCACCCCCCGTTACTTATGGCAGTCGAAAAGATGCAAAGCAATAGCAGAAGATCTTGAAGACTGACATTATCTTTGAAATTGGGAACAGACCCAAAAATTTTGGACCCAGCTTCTTACTGGGCAGTTTCAACCTAAGATACTTGGTCAACAAATATACTTTGTCCCCTACTTTAAAAGGTGGTTGAAGGGATCTATGTTTATCCTCCTTTTTTATATATAAATTTTTGCAAAAATTTATTGCAGCTTTGTTCAAAGCTTTTGTATCTTCCCACCCTTTCTTTTATGAGTTCATCCATTCTGTTAGGGACATGGATGAGGGAGGTTATCTAGGTAACTCTGGCATCGGGACAAAATCCATTCCAGTGTTGATTTGGAATGGAGTCAATCCTGTGCTGCTATGTACTGCATTATCTGCAACCTCTGCAAAAGGTAATAACTCAGCCCAATTTCCTTGTTGATAATTTACATAGTATCTAAAGTATTGTTCAATCATGGTGTTACAAGCAGAATGGAAAGCTGAGGATAACCCTTGAGAGGAACCAATGGATTTCAGAAATTCCCTCCAAAATGTTGTGGTAAATTGTACCCCTCTGTCTGCTATTACTCTGCGAGGTACACCATATAGTCTATAAATATATTTCACAAACAGCTTTGTAAGTTTTTTTGCAGATGGAAGCCCTTTGCAGGCTATAAAATGGGCCTGTTTACAGAATGTCAATTATAGTCCAAATTATTGTATTCCTTTCACTCTTAGGTAATTCAACAAGAAAGTTCATTGCAATTTCTTCCCAAGGTTGGGTTGGTTCAGCAACTTGTTGCAGGAGGTCAGAGGGTTTTCCAGTTCTGTGTTTCATCATGGTACAAATTGAACAACTTTTTACATAGTCCTTGACATCAGGTTTCATTTTTGGCCTCCAGAACTGTCTTCTCAGTAAATGTAGGGTTTTTAGGAATCTGAAGTGGCCTCTCAGCCAGGAGTCATGGCTACGCTTTGGTACCAGTAGTCTTAGGGTTGTGGGTACATAAAACTTAGTCCCTTTCCAAGCTAGTCCCTCATTCACTGTTAACTTGTATTGATGGTCCAGGAACCAGAGATCAGTCAATAGGGCAATTTTCAATTCTGCGGTCAGCTTATCTTCCAGACATTTGGGTTGCAGTTAGCTTGGCTTTGAGTGGTCACTTGGCCTGCCAATTGAGCATCTGAAATTAAGGCTTGTACTATTTCCTCTCGGTGGCTGTTAAACTGGGTTTTTCTGGACAGAGCATCCGCCAGTATGTTTTTCCCTCCGAGGATATATTTAATGTTGAAATTGAATCGCTTGAAATATTGGCCCCAGCAGACTTGTTTGGGTGATAATCTCCTAGGGAGCTTGAGAGCCTTGAGGTTCTTATGATCAGTCCATACCTCAAAGGCCTCTGGTGCCCCTTCTAGAAAATGCCTCGAAGTCAATAAAGCCCATCGTACGAAGAATGCTTCTTTCTCCCAGACCGCCCGCCTTCTCTCTGCGTCTGTCAGCTTTTTGGACACATAAGCACAAGGCATCAGTGGGCCTTGAGAGTCTTTTTGCAGCAAAATGGCTGCAACCACTACATCACTTCCATCTGTTTGGACAATAAAAGGCTTGGTCAGGTCTGAGTGCTTAAGCATGATCTCCATTATGAAGAGGCATTTTAATGTCTCAAAAGCTTTCTGACAGTCCATAGTCAAAGCCAGGGGTTGACTTGGCTTTGGTTTGGTGGTGACGGGTCCATTTTTAATAGCTCTGTCAACAGGAGGGCAACTTTAGCAAAAGACGGAATAAATTGTCTATAGAAACCTCAAGAAACTGTGAAGTTGTTTTCGGGCTCTAGGGGGTTGCCAGTCCAGCACCACTTTCACCTTTCTGGGGTCCATTTCAATTCCCAAGTTGGATATTCGGTAGCCTAAGTAGTCTAAAGACTCTTTGTGAAATTTGCATTTTGAGAGTTTCACATATAACTTGGCAGCTAGAGGTTTTTCTGGGACCTGTCAGACCAATTGAACATGTTCTTCCATGGTTTTGCTGAATATAAGAATGTCACCAGGTACACGAGGACTGCCTGGTAAAGGTGTGGGTGTAGCACCTCATTGATGAGCTGCATAAACACTGCAGGAGCCTCCTAAAGTCTGAAAGGCATGATTTTGAATTGGAAACTACCCAGAGGGCAGTTAAAAACAGTTTTCCACTCATCTCCCTCTTTGATGTAGACCCGGTAGTTAGCTTCCCTGAGATCTAGCTTGGTGAATATCTTGCCCTTCAATAGGTGGTTCAAAAAGTCCTTCATAAGAGGAAGAGGACACATGTTTTTGACATATACGGTGTTCACGCCTCTAAAGTCAGAACACAGTCTCAGTCTGCCATCTTTCTTCTCCTTGAACAACACAGGGACAGTTAATCTTGATTTGGCAGGCTCAATAAAACCTCATTCCAAATTGCTGTCGATGTATTTCCTTAAGGCTAGATCACATCAGCCGACGGATGCAAAATGTATGTAAAAAGGATGCAGCGGAAAAGCAAAGTTTCCATCCATTGTTATCCGCTCTCAAAACTGCCCCAAATTTGCATAAACAGAGCAGACAACAATGGAAAGGAACAGACGTGGGGAGGATGTAGCGAGGATGTTAAGTTGATGCTCAACGGAAGCCTAGTGGATGGAAGCGGATGGAAGTGGATGGAAGTGGATGACACATCCGCAGGGCTTCCAGGGGAGAACAGCAAAGCAGATGCACAGCAGAAGGAGCGGATGCCGAGCGGATGCTGAGCGGATACAGCGAATGCATCATGGACGCCTAGCGGATGCCTAGCGAATGCAAAGAGTTCACTGTGCATGTGGGGAGGATGCATTGCATCAGCTCCGCGGATATAAAAGGATGCAGCTCGCAAGCAGGTCACCATTCAGAGGAAAGACCTGCTGCCAGACACATCTTCAGTCAACAACCATGAGGAAGAAGAGGAAGCCTGTGCCTACTCCTGCCAGCCCTGGCAAGAAGGACAGGACCACCATCCCACCTCCTGATGCTGACTCTGCTTCTGCTGGGGCTTCTGCTGCTGGTGCTGACTCTGCTGGTGCTGGTGCTTCTGCTGGTGCTGCTCCTGGTGCTGGTGCTTCTGCGGGTGCTGACTCTGTTGGTGCTGCTCCTGGTGCTAGTGCTTCTGCTGGTGCTGCTCCTGGTTCTGGTGCTTCTGCTGGTGCTGACTCTGTTGGTGCTGCTCCTGGTGCTGGTGCTTCTGCTGGTGCTGACTCTGCTGGTGCTGGTGCTGGTGCTGCTGGTGCTGCTGGTGCTGCTGGTGCTGCTGGTGCTGCTGCTGCTGCTGCTGCTGGTGGTGGTGGTGTGGTGGTGGACCAGCCCCTAGAATCTCAAAGTCCTGCTGATGAGGGCCCAGAAGGCCCTGCCAGAGGGAGGAAGAGGCATTCATGACAAAAGGGGGAGAGGAGACAGTACTCCATTGCAGAAGAACATGAGTAGGAGGTGCTCGAATGGCTGAGGGAGAAGAGTACCTCTGGAGGAAAGGACACAGGCTCTATTGAGACACCAAGAAGAAGCAGGCAGCTTGGAGAGAGAAGGTGGAGAGCCTGGGCTACACTTCGGATGTCCTACTGGGGTGTTGAAAGCACATGCACACCTGATACGGGAAACTGCACCTGAAGAGGTCTGGCCAGGCCGTAGTCAAGCTCACCGACCGGGAGACCTACATGATGGCCAAGTGCAGCTTCTTGGAGGGTGAAATCTGCCACCAAAGAGCAGCCCCTCTGTCAACCCTCTCTCTCAGGCAGCCCACAGAGAGCCAGTCCTCTTCTAGCCAAGAGTCAGCTCCTGTGTCCAGGCAGGTATCTTTGGAGCGCCCCACAATGGAGACCCCCCCCGACAGCTGCACTCCCTGTGGCGGAGCACATGAAGGACTCCCTGACACAGTTGTAGCAAGAAGAGGCCGCTGCCACCAGAGACCAACCCACACCCACACCCAGTTCCACCTCCATAGAAAGCAGGCAGAGAGCGAGACCGGAGGGACAGAGCCACACTGTCCTCTTGGATATCAGGGACACCATCAAGAGCAGCGTAGATCTCCTCTCTCAGCTGGTACACTTCGACATACCATCCTCTGACAGAAAGCCCTTCCTCACCTACTTGAACCAGACCCTCATGGAAATGCCCGAATCCCAGTACCAGGTGATCAAGAAGAGGATCAAAGGTCTTCTGCACCACCCTCCAGGCCCAGCTGAACCTGCTCTGACCCACTCCAGGTCTGCTCCTCCACCCTAGGTGATGTCACAGCCCTTCCAAGGCTTTCAACAGCCCCTCACCTACCAAGGCTACGGCTACCAGGAGCACAGCAGCCCTTCCCAGTCCAGGCACTGGTACATTGCACACCACAGGTGCCACCGATGCCACCGATACCACCGATACCACCGATGCCACAGATGCCACAGATGCCACCAACGCCTCACCTCGCTCACCTGCAGACCAGACAACCCCACTACACTCCTCCTTCCTCCACCCCACAGCCAAGCCCGGCCTCAGAACATCTGTCATCGGTCTTGGGACTGACATCCCATGTCATGGAGGAAGGGCCTCTCAACATCACGGGACTGAGCCAGCTCTCTGAGAGCTTCCTCCACACACCATCCCCTGTTGTCCTCTCGGGGCCAGGCACCCCAATGGCGCCTCAGACCAGCACTTCAGCCACTTCCACCTCCACAGCACCTGGACCCTTCACCCCTGAGACCATGGGCACGCCTCAGAGTGACTGAGAGAGTGCCAGAGACTGTGTTGCTACCTGTTGACTTTATCTTTGTTTGGGACACTTTACTTGGGTCATTTTGCTTTTACAGTTTGTTATTAATAAAGGTTATCTTTGTTTCACACACTTGGTTCAGTTCTTTTAGTAAATAAAGTCTTGGTGGAAAATTTTAGAAATGGTTTAAGCCTTTGCATGCTTGTGGGATGGGTAAGGATAGCTATGGGATGGGCAGGGATATCTGTGGGATGGGTAACAGCTGTGGGATGGGTAATAGCTGTGGGATGGGTAAGGATAGTTGTGGGATAGTTAAACCTCCAGTGGAAGCATAGTGGGACTGTATGGTCCACCCTCTCAGGTGCCACACCTATGGCCCTTTATTATCAATAACAATTTAATCATTGATCAACACATTTCAACATAAACACAACTCTTTATTAAATGCCCTGTTCATTGCAGGGCTACTCAACATACATGGCACAATCTCATCAGTGTGATGAGACAGGCTCAAGGAAGCATCCATTAAGCATCTACCATCCTGTCTTGCCACTCCACTACTCCAGCTGGGGAGTTGCACCAGTGTTTCAGGAGGTTGCGCTGCTTCTTCCCTTCACGTGAAGCTCTGTTGGGGCCTGGCATATCCACAGTGTCTATCAGGTTTACTCCTTGCCTCCAATCACCAGGCTCCATGTCCCCATTGCCTTGTTGGTGGTCCACAAGCCTGTTCTGCAAGACTGGGTAGCGGGTGCGCATGAGATTGTGCAGGATGCAGCAAGCTTCCACGATCCTCCTCACAGTCTGTGGGCGATGCTGCATGGTGGTGAGAAGTACCTGCTCGTCCTGCTCGTGCTCCTGGTCTTGCTCGTCCTGCTCATCCTGCTCATGCTTCTGGTCCTGCTCGTGCTCCTGGACTTGCTGTCCCTGCTGGTGCTTACTCTACTGCTGCTGATCCTGGTCCTGCTGGTCCTGCTGCTGCTGCTGCTGATGATGATGATCCTGATGATGATGATGATGATGATGCTCATGCCTCATTTAAACTGGAACAGGAAGATGAATTAATTATGATTTATTAAGAATGTTCCACTGAAAAGGGATTCTCTCAGAGGGAGCCTACTTGCATTTTCTTTCATAGTTAACACTTCAAGGGAAAGTACAAAACAAAAAAATTGATTGGACAGAACAAAAACTTCCTGCCTCTTAGTATAGAAAATCAATTACATGAAGTTAAACAAGTTACATATTTACACAACATTGTTTTAAGCATGTTCATTCAAATGGGCTTCCAGAGTCTTGTGGGGATAGAATTTAGAATGTTAATATAAAAAACAAGCATATGTAATGTAAAAAACAAGCAAGCATAACTTACTTAGAATCTACAAAAAGACAAACTGAATGTCATCTAACCATGATAATCCAACCAGGCATTTCCATATTTTTGCCCACCATGCAGACCCAAACTGGACAAATATATTGCCCTATTCGAAAGAGTTGATACCATATAAATACGAATAACATCCCTTGATACCATAGTAGCATCTCTGGACACTATAAAAGCAAGATTAATTAACCTTGGGAAAAAAAGACACAACACAAAAAAACAAACATCCAATAGCTACAAACCACATCTCTACCCAACAATCACGACCACAACCCAATCCACAAAAAAAAACCACAAATCCAACAATTACTATCCCAATCTTCATCAAAGAAGCCATCGAGCACAAACGGAAGTATCCCAACACCATCTTATTTGGTCTAGAGGGCAACAATGACAATGATGATATCACAAATGTCTGCAACATCACCAGTGACTATCAAGCATCAACCATTTCCCCTGATGAAATACTTGACATTTCCCTCATTGGCCCAGAGTTCAAAGACAGTGATCCTACATTTCTACAGGGTTAATTGCAAAAATGAATCAAGCAAACGAAAATTCATTTACACTATAAATTCACTCGCCAAGAGCAACACCAACCATAACAATTTCTGTTCTTGCCCTGACCTAACCTTATAGCGACGTGTACGATCCCATGAACTACACTCTGAGCTCAAAAGACTCCATGAATGAAATACTAACCTATGTATTGACTACTGCACAGAATATATCAAAAGCTTCAACTTACAGCTGTAAGAAAAAGTCCTGCACACTTTCAGTTTTAAGCTGTATTTACATGTTTAATCAACTTTTCACTGATAGAAACCACGCAAAATTAGTACTTTGATGAAAATTTATGTAGTAGGATTGAGATTCATAATTTTTATAATAACGAAAGTCTTTTTAAGGTTTTGGGTGAGTTTATGTGCTAAAACAAACACAACTTGCATTTTTGAGAATATTAGGATCAAAAGTAGCTAAACAGCAGCGAGCTTTGGCTGACCAATCAAATCACAAAGGCTAAATCTATGAGCCAATCAATGTTGTCATACTCTTTGACTATAAATAGGCATGAAAAGCATTGAGAAATTTAATTTAGCTCTGTCTGTGGGCAAGGGTGAAGGCTTATGCTTTCACCAGTACTGAGCATCAGCATCGCATCATTGTGCTTTATGAAGAACTCCTGTACAGAAATAGCCAAGAGAGTGAAATCCCATTGCACGACAGTGAGCAGAGTGGTTGAAAAAACTGATTCAGTTGATCAGGCTCCACTCTGGAAGACCAAGAAAGTCAACAAAATGGCAAGATTGGGCTATGTATTTCAATGACTGACAGGAAGCTCACCTCACCTCAGATTACAAGAATTTGGAGTGAAACATGTGATGTAAAGCCCATGTCACACTGCCCAACGGATGCAAAACGGACACAATGGATGAGAAAAATGTTCCATCCGTTGTTATCCGCTCTCAAAAGGGGCAAAAATTTGCATAACCGGAGCGGATAACACGGACGCAGGGAGGACGCAGAGCGGATGGAAAGTGGATGCAGAATGGAAGCACAGCGGATGGGAGCGGATGGGAGCGGATGGGAGCGGATGGGAGCGGATGGGAGCGGATGGGAGCGGATGGGAGCGGATGGCGCAACCGCAGGGCTTCCGGGGGGCCTCAGCGAAGCGGTCACGGAACGGATACAGCGGATGCAGAACGGACGCCGAACAGATGAAGTGGATGCACAGCGGTAATGCACAGCGGATAAAGCGGATGCACAGCGGAAGCCTAGCGGATGCACAGCAGAAGCGGAACGGATATCACGTGTTAATTGCGCATGCGGGGGGGAAGTATTACATAAGCCCCCCGGATATAAAGGGAAGCAGCTCGCACGTGGCCAGCATTCCGAGGAAAGACCTGCTGCTGGACACTTTGAGTTCCTTGCCTGCCCTGCCAGCCTGCCTTCCAGCTAGCCTTGGTGCCTGCCTGCCTGCCTGCCTTCCTGCCAGGCTTTCTGCCAGCCTTCCTGCCAGCCTTGTTGCCAGCCTTGTTGCCAGCCTTGTTGCCTGCCAGCCACCCTGCCAGCCAGCAACCCCACAACTATGGGGAGGAAGCGAAAGCCTCAGCAACCTGCCTCCATCCCTGGCAAGAGGGACAGGGCCAACCTCCCGCCCCCTGCCCCTGACTCTGCTGATGCTGGGGCTTCTGCTGAAGCTGCTCCAGGTGGTGGTTCTTCTGCTGGTACTGGGGCTTCTGCTGTTGCTTACTCTGTTGAAGCTGCTCCTGGTCCTGCTCGACCGGCTCAACCTGCTCGTGCTCCTGGACTTGCTCGTCCTGCTCATGCTCCTGGTCTTGCTCATCCTGCTCGTGCTCCTGGTCCTGCTCGTGCTCCTGGACTTGCTGGCCCTGCTGGTGCTTACTCTACTGCTGCTGATCCTGGTCCTGGTGTTGCTGCTGCTGCTGCTGATTATGATCCTGCTGGTGAGGATGATGATGCTGATTATGATCCTGCTGGTGAGGATGATGATGATGATGATGTTGATGATGATCCTGCTGGTGCTGCTGCTGCTGCTGGTGTGGAGGAACAGCCCCTACTACCTGGGAGTCCCTCTGATGAGGGCCCATCTGGTCCTGCCAAAGGGAGGAAGAGGCGTATGCGACAACGGGAGAGGAGGCAATACTCCATTGCGGAGATGCACAAGGATGAGGTGCTGGAGTGGCTGAGAGAGAACGACTATCTGTGGCGGAAGGGACACCGGCTGTACAGGGACACCAAGCGGAAGCAGGCTGCTTGGAGAGAGAGGGCAGAGAGTATGGGTTACACTTCGGAGGTGCTCCTCAGCTGGTGGAAACATATGCACACCTGGTACAGGAGGCTGCACCTGAAGAAATCTGGCCAGGCCACTGTGAAGCTGACAGACAGAGAGACCTACGTCATGGGCAGGTACAGCTTCCTGGAGGGTGAGATCCGCCACCGAGGAGCACCAGCAGCCCCTATCACTACCCTCTCTCTCAGGCAGCCTGCTGCCACCCAGTCCTCTTCCGGCCGAGAGTCAGTTCCTATCTCCAGGCAGGTTTCTGTGGAGTGTGCCATGGCGGAGAACCCGCAAACAGGTGTGGTAAGCGTGGTGGAGTGCGTAGAGGACTCCCTGGTGCGGTGGGAGAAAGGAGACATTGAGTCCACCACAGTCCTAGCCGCATCCACCACCACCCAGCTCCACCTCCACAGAAAGGCAGAGAGCCGGACAGCTGGAGGGGCAGAGCCACAATGTCCTGCTGGAGATCAGGGACACCATCCGCACCAGCATAGATCTCCTCTCTCACCTGGTCCACACCAACTCCTCATCCTCCAACCGCAAGCCCTTCCTCACCTATGTCAACCAGACCCTCAAGGAAATGGCGGATCCACAGTACCAGCAGGTGAAGGACCGGATCACCAAGCTGCTTCACAACCCTCCAGATCCAGAGGAACCTGCTCCCACCCAGTCCAGGTCTGCTCCTCCACCCCAGGTGATGTCCCTCCCATTCCAAGGCTTCCCACAGGCCCTCACCTACCAGGGCTACGGCTACCAGGAGGTTCAGCAGCACAGGCAGCAGCCCTTCCCAGTCCAGGCACAGAGTCATCGGGCAACACCGTTGCCACCTGTTTCACTGATGCCACCAATGCCACCCACATCAATGATGCCACCGATGACAGCGATGCCACCCACGCCAATGATGTCACCGGCAACAGCGATGCCACCCACGCCAGTCCTCACCCAGCTGCAGAGCAGACAGCCCCACTACACTACTCCTTCCTCCACCCCACAGCCAAGTCCGGCCACAGTACATCTGTCATCAGTACTGGGGCTGACATCCCATGGCATCCCTCTCAGCATCGTGGGGCTGAGCCAGCTGTCCGAGACCTTTCTCAACACACCGTCCCCTGTTGTCCTCTCGAGGCCAGGCACTCCAGCACCACCCACCACCACAGCACCTGGACCCTTCACCCCTGAGACTGGGCACACCTCCGAGTGACCAAGAAGAGTGCCAGAGACCGGCTATTTGGACACTTGACTTGGGTCATTTTTTTTTTACAGCTTGTTATTCAATAAAGTTTATCTTTGATTCACACACTTGCTTCATTTCTTTTTTTTAATAAAGTCTTGGTGGAAATGGTCCTCCTTGTATTCTGCGATGATGGCCTGCACCACTTCTCTGACCACAATGCTGATGGTATTGTGTGGCACCCTCCAGCCGTACTGCATGCTTTTGTAGGTGGTCCCTGAGGCCAGGTGGCGCAGAGTGAGTGCCACCTTGAGCCCAGGGTCCAGGTTGGGCCGGAAGTTGGTGTTTGCCTTGGTCAACCTGGGTGTCAGGCACTGCACAACTTCGTCAAACATGGCTGGAGGCATCCTCATGAAGTTCTGGAACGCCCGAGTGTCTTCATTCCTGAGCTCCACCATCAGCTTGTTGTACAGTCCGTACTCTGCTCTTCTCCTGATCCATTTTTGGACCCAGACGCTTCTTGGCCCCCTCTTTTTCTTCCCGTAGTAGAGTTCACAGAGCCTGTAGATGGCTTCGCACTATTGCAGAACGATGGTGGCTGCCAAAAGTACTTTGTTACAATCCACGGTTGACATGACTGGATGCTGTGGAAGAGCAAGAGTCAGATGAAGGCTGCAGAGGTCTGCACAGGTGGGCTGCTGTTCTGAAAGTGAGATGCAGATGAGTTGCTCCCCCTTTTTATAGGCAGTATAGGTGTCCCTTTGCATCCTCTAGGCATCCTCTAGACATCCTTAATATCTGAGATTGGTCCCCTCTGTGAACGTTTTTTCCGCTTTAAACTCTTTGTTTCTGTGCTGCATCCGTTCTGCATCCGTTCTGCATCCGTTCTGCATCCGTTCTG
>BLBF01000095.1:5260834-5306460 GCA_015471245.1 Laticauda colubrina | reverse complement strand
ATAGAATAGAATAGAATAGAATAGAATAGAATAGAATAGAATAGAATAGAATAGAATAGAATAGAATAGAATAGAATAGAATAGAATAGAATAAATAACAGAATTGGAAGGGACCTTAAAGTTCTTCTAGCCAACCCCCTGCTTAGGCAGGAAATCTTATACCATTTCAGACAAATGGTGATATCAACTTGTTACATTCGTGCAGGAACCCCACATTGGAGCAGCATACTCTGCTTCAGAGATGTGAAGGATAAAGCTGAAACAAGTTGATGCAGTATAGATGACTGAGGTCTCTATTTGTAGTTTATCAATTTCCTGATGTTGTTCCTCAAGCCTTAGTGTTCAGGCAATGCTGAGTAAAACAATGTGTCCTGTCAAGTTTCATGCAATGCTGTAATGGAGTCCTTGCCACATAACATCGAACTCTTCTGTTATAGCTTGATTTTGAAGGGGAAAAGCATACACTAAGGTCTTGTTTGAGCTGGGTTTTCAATGGTTGATGGTGTAATGTCTGAATTCTTCAAATACCATAAGTTTCCTAGCTATGTCACCCAAAGTTGATCTTTGTGTGGTCACTGCTGTATTGTCCTCATAGGTGAATAGACATGAGTTGTTGGGGAGTTGTTGATTATTCATATATACTGTTATACAATATTGGAGGCAATACACTTTCTTGTGGCAGCCCATTCTTCTGCAATAATCTGCATCCTCCATATCAGCCTCCACAAAATTTTCTTGAAACCTTTTGCTGCTTGCTTCCTGTCGGCTGCCATAGAAACAGGGGGAGGGGTAATGTTGGTATTTGGGAAGGGAAGGGTGCTGGACAGTGAAGATGTTTTCTGTGTAAACTACAAAACATCCCTTTTTCCTGCTTACCTGTGCATCTGCATAGACTTATCTCTACTAAGCCAGGGTCAACTGCCTTGCATACCAGATGAGTGAGAAACCACCTGAAGATGTACCCCACATGACATTATAAACATCTCAGATTGGATGACCAGTCTAGACTCTTGGGGGAGGGAACGTGGGATAACTTTCAATATGTAATATTCACACCTATTTGCCTCAGATCTTGCTTTCCTTTTGTTGCTATCACTTCAAACTCAGTAAAAATACTTTTTCTCTTCCTAAATGGAGTAGAAGGATTCCTTTCTTGGATTTTGAATGATGCACACCTGACAATAAGCAAGATCTCCCTTTACCAGCCCATCCAGAGATAAACTCTGCTGTTGGGGTGCAGGGGTTGAAGAAAAAAATGTCTAACCAAGGCACCAATCAAGAAGATTTGGGAACTGTTGGGTCTACCCCTTCACAGTTCCTTGTAGTCAAGTGGAAGGCAAGTGGCTGTCTGTGTTGCAGATTGAGGAGAAGCTGGTGGCTCATCCCAAATGGTCTTTGGGAGTAGGATGGATAGAAATGCCAGAGGAGTTCCCCCCTGGGAAGGCTGCTAGATGCTGGTGGGAAGAAGTTGCCTGACAGGAGGAAGACAAGTTTGCTAACAAGTTTTGCAATTACTGCATGAAGCTCTAGAGAATCAGAGAGCTAGAGAAAGGTATGCATTGCTTGCACACAAAGTGGCTGGTGAAACAATAGGGAGAGCACAAGCCTCTGCAACCCCAGAAGTGCTTCCTATAGCCCAGCTGGGGCCAGTGCAGGTTTCAGGAACTCCAGCAGCTCCATAGCCCAGGCCCCCCTGATGGGGGAGCAGCACCTCAGAGACACCAAATTCCAAAGTTCTTCCACTGGAAGTAAAATACAGGGGGGATTCCATGGATTTGGGATTCTCTTTAGCACAAGTTTGGAATCATATGGAGGAATATGGGGATGATTTTGCCTCAGAAGCAGTCAAAGTGAGGTGTGTCACCAAAGCCCTAGAAGGGACTGCAGCCCAATGGATGGTCACCCTTCATAATGATGATGCCCCTCAACTGAGGGATTATGGTGTTTTTATGGTGACCCTACGTGCTCAGTTCGAAGATCCCCTTGCTGAATGTAAGGTAAGTAGTAGGATGAAAACCATAAACCGGGGTGAAGGTCGGTAGCTGATACACCCAGTAATTTTGGGAGTTGGCATGCTACATGCAAGCTTGGTCCCAAGAGGCCCTGATGGACTTTGTTAGAGATTGAAGTCTATGGACATCTTCAGTGTCGTCATCTTTGTCATTTGGGGAGTCGAGATCTTCATAATGGGCGTCCATGTTCTGGAACTCGCAGGCTCCTCTGATGTGTCTCAGGGCTGCTACAAAATCTCCAATGGTCTCATCTTCTTTTTGGTCTCTTTTGTAGAACTCGTGCCTTTTTATCAAGTTGGAGACAGGTGGGTAATGTGCTCAGAGCATTCTGTTCAGCTCAGGCCAAGTCATCTGTTTAACATCTCTTGGTTTGGCTAGGGCCTTTGCCATTTTAAAAATGGCTGGTCCATAGTGTGTAAGGAAGACAGCCCTCTTCCTTTGGTCAGATATCTCCTGCAGTTTGTTGCTTTCTAAAAACATCAGAAAGTGATCAATATACGACTCCCAATCCTCCTCATCAGCATTGAATGGTGTGGGCGGCGCATTGTTACCGGCCATCTCTTTTGCTCAGTTCTTATTGCTGCATGCTTCGGTCTCGCTCTTCTACGATGATCCCCCCTTCATTGCCAGTGTTCTGATCGGAAATAAGTTGCGTGAGACCAGGTTCCAACAACAACTTTTTATTTTAACACGTAAGGCAATGGTAACGGAACAACAGCCCAAGCTGTGGCAGTCCTTCTTATAGCGGCTTGCTCATGGCTTGTGGCCAATGACAGTACTTTGAGTGTTCCCGCTGTCAGGTGGGTCAATCGGATTGGTTCCCTGATAGCCAATCCGAGAATGGCCTTCTCAGCCAATCAGATTAAGGCACTTGGAACCTACCAAGTTCCATACACAACAAGAATCATACAAAGTTAACTGAGTTAAAGGAAAAGGTTAGCAAAACAAAAACAAAAACCCAGATCATAATTTCCCCCCTGGCAAGTGGCAGGAAAACATGCAAAATTGAGGGTTAATGATTTTTAGGAGGGAATAGGGGGTGGGGCCTGGAAACAAGTGATAGAACAAACTAAAATATCTGTAGTTTTACTGCTCTATTCAACAGGCATCATAATGGTAAATGCCCATACTCTAAATGCCCATAAAATTATGAACATCTTACTTAGTATCTATTATGTTATGGGGGAGAATCAGTATGATGCACTAATATGACAGACTTACCCACAATTTAACTCAGTGTATCTCAAACCTGGCAACTTTAAGGTGTGTGGACTGCATCTGATATTTCCTATAGGCACATCTTAAAGTTCCCAAGTTTTTAAAACATTGATTTATAATAATTGATTTTTTTCTTTTTCTGGGCTACTCCACACAAATGAAGCATAAATGAAGTACAAGAATTGGCTAACATGCCAGCCTGAAATATAGCCCATGCAAGACTTTTCCCAAACAGGAAGATAAACTGAGATTTCATTTACTGAATATAGATAATGAAAAGCAATGCTTTTGACTGCAGAGGCCCAGGTGAAGCTGATTCCCTTGAAAGTCATTGAGGAGTTGACAATGATTAGTTTCAATTAAAGAGGCTTAAATGCCCATTAAATGATGGGGCATAAAAAAGGAATACTCTTGGAGCTTATTTGTAGTAGGATTGAGGAGGTAAAAGAAGCAGGATGAAGCTGTTAAAAGTTCTACAGTTTTTGTTCCTGAGTTATCTTATTTGTTTACTGACTTCTACTAATTTTTCAGATTTTGCTAGAGAAGAGCCAGTGACTACATTGGTCGAAAATCCTGAATCTGAAGTCTCCTCTTCTAGAGAGGATTTGTTTCTCAGTTCTTGGCAACCCATTGCAGTGCAGTGTGGAGAAGATGAAATGATGATACAGGTTCATCGAGATCTCTTTCAGATCGGCCACTTTATCCAAGCAAAGGATCTTAGCATTGGCCCACAATCTTGCCATTATTTTATTGTTAATGAGTCTGCTACCTTGACTGTCTTTAAAATGGAGTTCCATGAGTGTATCCAGAACTTGCAGGTAATATTGCATAATATGGATACAGAATGTTGGGCTGATATTTTTATGTTAAGCTATTTGTTCAAGTAAATTTTGTTAATGCATTAGAATTCACTGCATTTTTGCAGAGAGCTAAAGCATAAACCATAATTTATAACCCAAAATGGCTGCACATATTAAACCAGAAATAAGCCACCTTTTGGGTTGGTGAAAGATACATTATTTAAGGTCGTGTCACACTGCCCAACAGATGCAAAGAGGACACAACGGAAGGGGAAAATGTTCCTTCCGTTGTATCCGCGCTCAAAAGGGGTGAAAATTTGCATAATTGGAGCGGATGAAATGGACGCGGGGAGGACACAGGGCGGATGCAAAGCGGATGCGGAACGGAAGCCCAGCGGATGCAGAACAGATGGCGCGTTTGCAGGGCTTCGGGGGGGTCTCAGGAGAGCAGACGCAGAACGGAAAAAGCGGATGCACAGTGGATGCACAGCGGATGAAGCGGATGCACAGCGGAAGCCTAGCGGATGCACAGCGGAAGCAGAATGGATGTCGCGTGTTAATTGCGCATGCAGGGGGGATGCATTGCGCAAGCGCCCAGGATATAAAGGGAAGCAGCTCGCACGTGGCCAGCATTCCGAGGGAAGACCTGCTGCTGGACACTTTGAGTTCCTTGCCAGCCTGCCTTCCAGCCTCCCTGCCAGCATTGCTGCCAGCCTGCCTTCCAGCCTCCCTGCCAGCCAGTCTGCCTGCCAGCCTTAGTGCCTGCTTTCCTGCCAGCCTCCCTGCCAGGCTTCCTGCCAGGCTTCCTGCCAGCCTTGGTGCCAGCCTTGGTGCCTGCCAGCCTTCCTGCCAGCCTCCCTGCCAGCCAGCAATCCCACAACCATGGGGAAGAAGCGAAAGGCTCAGCAACCTGCTGCCATCCCTGGAAAGAGGGACAGGGCCACCCTCCCACCCCATGTCCATGACTCTGCTTCTGCTGGGGCTCTGCTGCTTGGGCTCGCTCTTCTCTTGCTGGAGCTTCTGCTGTGGCTGCTCCTGCCAGTGGTGCTTCTGCTGCGTACTCTGCTGAAGCTGCTCCTGGCGGTGGTGCATCTGCTGCTGCGCACTCTGCTGAAGCTGCTCCTGGTCCTGCTGGTCCTGCTCGTTCTGCTCGTGCTCCTGGTCTTGCTGGTCCTGCTACTGGTGCTTACTCTGCTGCTACTCATCCTGGTCTTGCTGCTGCTGCTGCTGCTGCTGCTGCTGCTGCTGCTGCTGCTTCTGATCCTGCTGGTGATTCTGCTGCTGCTGCTGATGATGATGATGATGATGATTATGATCCTGCTGGTGATGTTTCTGATGATGATGATTCTGCTGCTGCTGCTGTTGGTGTGGAGGAGCAGCCCCTACAACATTGAAGTCCCTCTGATGAGGGCCCATATGGCCCTGCCAGAGGGAGGAAGAGGCAGACACGTCAACGGGAGAGGAGGCAGTACTTTATTAAGGAGGCGCACGAGGATGAGGTGCTGGAGTGGCTGAGAGAGAAGGACTATCTGTGGCGGAAGGGACACCGGCTGTACAGGGATACCAAAAGGAAGCAGGCTGCTTGGAGAGAGAAGGCGGAGAGTCTGGGCTACACTTCGGAGGTGCTACTCGGCTGGTGGAAACATATGCACACCTGGTACGGGAAACTGCACCGCAAAAAATCTGGCCAGGCCGCAGTCAAGCTGATGGACAGAGAGAACTACGTCATGGCCAGGTGCAGCTTCCTGGAGGGTGAGATCCGCCACTGAGCAGCACCAGGAGCCCATCTGTCTACCCTCACTCTCAGGCAGCCTGCTGCGACCCAGTCCTCTTCCAGCCGAGAGTCAGTCCCTGTCTCCAGGCAGGTTTCGGTGGAGCGTGCCATGGCGGAGAACCCCTAGGCAGGTGTTGAAAGCTTGGTGGATAACGAGGAGGACTCCCTGGTGTGGTGGGAGAAAGGAAACATCAAGTCCACCGCTGCCGAAGTCCCATCCACCCACACTGCCACCTCCACAGGAAGGCAGAGAGCCAGACCGCAGGAGGGGGAGAGCCACAAGGTCATGGTGGAGATCAGGGACACCATCCGCACCACCATCGGTCTCCTCTCTCAGCTAGCCCCCATCGACTCCTCCTGCTCCAACCACAAGCCCTTCCTGAATTATTTAAACCAGACCCTGAATGAGATGCTGGATCCCCAGTACCAGCTGGTGAAGGAGAGGATCTGCACGCTGATTAACAACCCTCCAGACCCAGAGGCACCTGCTACCACCCAGTCAAGGTCTGCTCCTCCACCCCAGGTGATGTCCCTCCCATACCAAGGCTTCCAACAGCCCCTCACCTACCCGGAGGTCCAGCAGCACAGGCAGCAGCCCTTCCCAGGCCAGGTGCAGAGTCATCGGGCAGCACCGTTGCCAGCTGTTCCACTGATGCCACCGATGCCACCCACGCCAATGATGCCACCGACGACATCGATGCCAGCCATGCCACTCCTCAGCTCGCTGCACAGCAGGCAGTCCCACTACACTACTCCTTCCTCCATCCCACAGCCAAGCCCGGCCTCAGTACATCTGTCCTCGGTACTGGGGCTGACCCCATGGCATGGAGGAAGGATCTCTCAGCATCGCGGGGATGAGCCAGCTGTCCGACACCTTTCGGAACACACTGTCCCCTGTTGTCCTCTCGGGACCAGGCACTCCATCAGCACCTCAGACCAGCACTGCAGCAGCACCCACCTCCAGAGCACCTGCACCCTAAAAATTAGACTGGGCACACACCTCCGAGTGACCAAGCGGAGTACCAGAGACTGGCTGCCTGGATATTTTTGGACTTTATTTGGACACTTGACTTGGTTCATGTTTACTTTTCAGGTTGTTATTAATAAAGTTTATCTTTGTTTCACACGCTTGCTTCATTATTTTTTTTCTAAAAAGTCTGGGTGGAAACTTTTAGAAATGGTTTAGCCTTTGCATGCTTGTGGGATGAGTAAGGATAGCTGTGGGATGGGCAGGGATACCTTTGGGATGGGTTAAAATAGCTGTGGGATGGGCAGGGATACCTTTGGGTGAAGATAGCTGTGGGATGGGCAGGGATACCTTTGGGATGGGTTAAGATAGCTATGGGATGGGCAGGGATACCTTTGGGTTAAGATAGCTGTGGGATGGGTAGGGATACCTTTGGGTTAAGATGGTGTGGGATGGGCAGGGATACCTTTGGGATGGGTTAAGATAGCTGTGGGATGGGCAGGGATAGGTTTGGGATGGGTTAAGATAGCTGTGGGATAGATAAATTTCCAGTGCAAGCATAGTGGGACTGTATGGTCCACCCTCCCAGCTGCCACCTCTATGGCCCTTATCAATTACAATGTAAGCATTGATCCACACATGTCAGCATAAACACAACTCTTTATTAAACACCCTGTTCATTGTAGGCCAACCAAACATACATGGCCCAAACTCATCCATGTGATGAGACAGGCTGAAGGAAGCATCCATTAAGCATCTACTATCCTGTCTTGCCACTCCACCGCTCCAGCTGGGGAGTTGCACCAGTCTTTCAGAAGGTTGCGCTGCTTCTTCGCCTCACATGAGGCTCTGTTGGACCCTTGCACATCCTCAGTGTCGATCAGGTTTCGCCCTTGCCTCCATTCCCTAGGCTCCATGTCCCCATTGCCTTGCTGGAGGTCCACGAGCCTGTTCTGCAAGACTGGGTAGCGGGTGCGCATGAGATTGTGCAGGATGCAGCAAACTTCCATGATCCTCCTCACAGTCTCTGGGTGATGCTGCATGGTGTTGAGAAGTACCTGGAACCTGTCGGCCAGGATGCCAAAGGCGTTCTCCACCACCTGCCTTGCCCTGGACAGCCTGTAGTTGAAGATCCTCTCTTCACGGGTGAGGTATTTGGAGGTGTAGGGCTCCATGAGGTAGGTTGAGAGGGAGAAGGCGTCATCCCCCACGATGAAGTAGGGCACATCTTGCGTGTCATTGGGCAGGGGTTCTGGATCTGGGAAGCCCCCCATGAGGTTGCTTTCCAGCCCCTCCTTGAAATGACTGTCATTGTATACCTGGGCATCTGAAGATGAGCCGTTGCCTGAAACATCGATGTACATGAACTTGTAGTCAGCATCAACCATGGCGAAGAGGATGATGCTGAAGAAGCCCTTGTAGTTGAAATAAGTGGACCCCGAGTTGGCTGGAACCTTGCAGGCCACGTACTTGCCATCGATGGCTCCAACGGTGTGGGGGAAGTTCCACTTCTGATACCACTGCTCTGCAACTTTCTTCCATCCTTCTTCAGTGGAGGGGCACTGGAGGAGCTCCTCCTTGTATTCTTCGAGGATGGCCCACACCACTTCTCTGACAACAAAGCTGATGGTGCTGGGTGGCACCCTCCAGCCGTACTGCATGCTCCTGTAGGTGGTCCCTGAGGCCAGGTGGCGCAGAGTCAGTGCCACCCTGAGCCCAGGTTCCAGGCTGGGCGGGAAGTTGGTTTTTGTCTTGCTCAGTCTGGGTGTCAGGCGCTCTAGAAGTTCGCCAAACATGGCTGGAGGCATATTCATGAAGTTCTGGAATGCCCGAGTGTCTTCGCTCCTGAGCTCCACCATCAGCTTGTCGTAAAGTTGGTACTGTGCTTTTCTGGCTAACCATCTTTGGACCCAGACTTTTTTTGGGTGCCTCCTTTTCTTGCCGTAGTAGAGTTCACAGAGACTGTTGATGGTTTCGCAGTGATGCAGAAGGATGTTGGCTGCCAAAAGGATTTTGTCGCAATCCATGCTGGAGATGACTGGATGCTGTGGAAGAGGAAGAGGCAGATGAAGGCTGCAGAGGTCTGCACCGCTGGGCTGCTGGTCTGAAAATGCGAAGCAGGTGAGTTGCTCCCCCTTTTTATAGGCAGTATAGGTGTCCCTTTGCATCCTCTAGGCATCCTCTAAGCATCCTCTAGACATCCTCTAGGCATCCTTAATATCCAAGATAGGTCCCCTCTACAAACGTTTTTTCCGTTTTAAACGCTTTGTTTCCGTTCTGCATCTGTTCTGCATCCGTTCCGCATCCGTTCTGCTTCCTCCCTGCGTCTGAGCGGATGCGAGTTGCGCGGATGCGCAGCGGACGCCTAGCAGATATAGCGGATGCGTAGCGGATGCGTAGCGGATGCAGAACGGACGAACCTGATACATTTTCCACGCAAAAGTTTTAGGCAGCCTAAAACTTTTGGAGCGGATGAAACGTCAATAAACGGATGCTGGACGGATTGAGAGGAAGCCAAACAGAGGCAGTGAGTACATCGCATTTTCGAACGGATGGCAAGATTTTTATTCCGTTTTGCTTCCTCTTTGCATCCGTTTTTGCAGTGTGACAGGGCCTTTATATTGACTATAGTTCAAAGTTTTAAAAAAAATCTACAAGTCATGAAAAATATGTGAAGCATTTTATCTTGTCATGTATTATCTTGCCATGCAGAGGTCGTATTCAGTAGATTGTGACCAGTTCTGTAGAACCAGTAATGGAAATTTTGAGTGGTTTGGAGAACCAGCAAATACACCTCTGACTGGAGATAATATATGAAAAAAAGTTTGCTTACTCTTTGGGGAGTAGAATTAAAACACTCAGCTTTTCCAAATCTTGAATCATGCAGTATTCAACAATACATAGTTCCTTGAAATGAAATGAAGCAAAGATGTCCAACAAATAATGAAGAGCTATTTTTAAAAAATAGTTTATACTGCCATGCTTCTCGAACCACATCTTTTTTCTGGGTTTAGATGCCTCATAGAAGGAAATTATCGTGATGTAGGACCTAATTCCAAGGACTTGGTTAAAAACACTCCAGTTTAGGAGTAGAAGTTTTAGGAGTAGAAGAAGATATGCTGGCAGAAGGCCAGGGAGCTAGTGCATAACTGTGAAGATTTACATGCAGTATTTCTGTTCTTTCTTGCTTCTTTACTGTTTTAATGTTAAACTGATATATATTATATTTCAATTGGTAACTTATACAATATTAATTGGAGATAGTAAGCATTCTATTTAAAGTGCTAAAATAGAGAGGAAAAAGTATTTGATCAATATTAATTACAATTTAGAGTATTAGTGTTACAAGCATAGAATATGTGACATTCATCCAAAGTTCAAGGTAGTATTGAAATTATATTTATGGAAAACAGCTTGTTAACTGAGATGGATATATGGCATTTTAGATAGGAGTACCACCGATTCATAACAATTGCTGCAGTTCTGCTTGCAAATCTATGCAATGGAAGAAACTCCTTACATGAAGAATACATGTTAAGTTAGTTGCAGATATAACCTGCAGCAGATATTCTACTTGTAGCATGTAGTTGGTGATAAAGGCTAAATTCCAGTCTATGTACATCATCATGCCTGTTGCTCAAGTGCAATTTTCACAAAAGAACTATTTTTGTTGATCGGTACATCAACCCTGATAGGCATCTGGTTAGTAGAGATTGTGACAGGCTATTAAAATACCTTGCTGGAACAATTTGTTCTTTATCATCATCTTGTTTTTTTTTTTTTTACAGATGTATTTCCTATGATAGAAGCAGGCACTGATTATGAAATTGGACAGGAGTTTATAGTCAAGGCTGATAAAGAAGTACGTTGGATTCTCCTCCCAAATAGAACTATGAAAGGCAAGTAGTGCTCTGCAGATTTCTGTTTTATCTAAAAACACATACTATACCACCTAATCCATTGCATATTCTATTTTTTTCACTGCCATTTTGCTACAAGGAATTACAAGAACTAGTCATGGTGATGGTGTTGCTGTAAAAGAATCCCTATTTTTTTCTTAACTGCTGTACTATTACTCACTCTCCCCCCCCCCCATGTTCCTTTCAGAGCGATCTGGGTGGTATCAATGGGAGGAGTATTAAAAGACCTATAATATATGAGGAAGCAATTTGGAGACTCTAGTTTAGTGGTTGAGCAGTTTTGCTTAAAATAACGGCACAGGCAACAAATTGTTTATTTATGTGGGAAATTATATCTTTCTCCAGATTTGAGGCAGATGAAGCAATATTGAACATACAACTGAATATCTGTGGAGATTCTCATTCATCCAGTCATAGTTGTTTTAAAGATGCTTTTTCAAAAGGCAACTGAACTGTATTTTCCTGAAGAAGGAGGAGGAGGAGGAGGAGGAGGAGGAGGAGGAGGAGGAGGAGGAGGAGGAGGAAGAAACATTATGCTTCCCATTCAAGAAGATTCAGCATCCTGGCATAACTGATAAAGCTTTTTGGATGATAGTAGAAATTTCTTCTCCTCAGGAAACAATAATCCAGTTGCTTTTTGAAAAAAAAACCTTTGAGAAATACATTTGAATGATTTGCTTTTGGGGTAGTGGGGGTGGATAATTCCATGAACCTTTCTGCCAAAACAATCTCTTTGCCTCTTAAAGCACTAAAAGACTTCAAAATTGTAAGAAAAATTGTTTAAAAGCCTGTTTTAACACTCAAATACTCATTTGTCCATAGTCGTGATGGACATGGTGTGTAATGACAAATCTGATGAGATACACTTTAGTGGTGGAGACCTGAACATTGAGATATCACCTGTGGAAGTGACCATGATGACATCTCAAGGTATAATTGCATTGCATGAAAACTGTGAGATAAAACTTAAGTCATGACTTGACTAAAATATTCTTAATTTCTTTTAGGTAATGCACCAGTGAAGGGGACTATCTTGAAGGGGACTATCCTAACTTCAGCAACTGGAATTCTGTTTTTTTTTTCCTGTTTATCAGTATTGTTGAAATGTACATGCCAAATTACACATACAAATAAAGCATATTAAAGGCATTTTTATTGTAGGTAAATTATTTCAACTGACTTGGCGGTTGTTTTAGGTTTATTGAATTCTCAGGTTTGTTGAAGCAATTGGGAAGGAGATATTATAATACAATATTCACTCTCTACTAACAGCCTAATTGAGTGCTTATTAAAGCTTCCAGGAATTGCTAGTATGTAATACACAGCTGTAAGGCTTTGTCTAGAATCCTAATTTAGCCAACATGGCTACCCAGTGTTCCTCTGAATTCTTAATATCTGCTAAAGGCTAGGTCCCACTGGCCGACGGATGCAAACTGTATGCAAAAAGGACACCGCGGACGAGCAAAATTTCGGGGTTGGCTCCATCCGTTGTTATCCACTCCAAAAAGTGCCCCAAATTTGCATAAACAGAACGGAAAAGAACGGAAAGGAACGGACGTGGGTAGTATGTAGCGGGGATGTTAAGCGGATGTTCACAGGAAGCCTAGTGGATGGAAGTGGATGGAAGTGGATGACACATCCGAAGGGCTTCCGGGGGAGAATTGCAAAGCGGCCACATAGCGGAAGGGGCGGATGCGTAGCGGATGAAGCAGATGCATAACGGACGCCTATAGGAAGCAAAGGGGATGCATAGCAGATGTATATCAGATGCAAAGCATTCACTGCACATGCGTGCAGTGGTGAATTGCATGAGCTCTGCAGATATAAAAGGATGCAGCTTGCACACAGTCAGCATTCAGAGGAAAGACGTGCTGCCACAGACATCTTCAACTAACACCATGGTTCGTCAGTCAGGGAAGAAGAGAAAGCCTATGCCTACTCCTGCCAGCCCTGGCAAGAAGGCAGAACCAACATGAGGATGAGGTGCTGGAATGACTGGGGGAGAATGAGTACCTCTGGAGAAAGGGCCACAGACTGAATCGCGACACCAAGAAGAAGCAGGCAGCTTGGAGAGACAAGGCAGAGAGCCTGGGCTACACTGCAGATGTACTCCTGGGATAGTGGAAGCATATGCACACCTGGTATGGCAAGCTACACCTGAAGAAATCTGGGCAGGCCGCTGTCAAGCTCACTGACTGGGAGATGTACGTCATGGCAAAGTGCAGCTTCCTGGAGGGTGAGATCTGCCACTGAGAAGCAGCCCCTCTGACACCCCTCTCCCTCAGACAGCCCACAGACAGAGAGTCCTCTTCCAGCCAGGAGACAGCTGCCCTGTTCAGGCAGGTGTCTTCGGAGGGCCCCACGGCAGAGACCCCCCCGACAGCTGCACTCCCCATGCCGGAGAACTTGGAGGATCCCCTGTCACAAATGGAGCAAGAAGCGGCATCCACCAGAGACCAACCCACCCCCACCCCCGCCCCCAGCTCCACAGGATGCAGGCGGAGAGGCAGACTGGAGGGCGAGAACCACACTGTCCTGTTGGAGATCAGGGATACAATCAAGACCAGCACAAATCTTCTCTCTCAGCTGGTCCACAGTGATATACCATCCTCGAACCGGAAGCCCTTCATCACCTACGTGAGCCAGACCTTCATGGACCTGCCCGTGGCAAAAGATAACAGCACTTCTGCACAACCTTCAAGGCCCAGCTGAACCTGCTCCACCCAGTCCAGGTCTACTCCCCCACCTCAGGTGATGTCACCGCCTTTCTACAGCTTTCAACAGCCCCTCACCTACCAAAGCTACGACAACCAGGACTTCCCACAGCAGAAACAGCCCTTCCCAGTCCAGGCCCAGGTTCATCGCACACCACAGACGCCACACCTCACCCAGCTGCAGACCAGACAGCCCCACTACACTCCTCCTTCCTCCACCCCACAGCCAAGCCCACCAACAGACAATCTGTCATCAATCTTGTGCCTGACATCCCAGGTACTTGATGAAGGGCCTCTCAACCTCATGGGACTGAGTCAGCTCTCTGAGAGCTTCCTGAACACACCATCCCCTGTTGTACTCTCGGGGCCAAGCACCCGAATGGCGCTTCAGACTAACACTCCACCCACAGCCACCTCCACAGTCCCTGCCCGCTTAACAGCTGAGACCATGGACATGCCTCAGAGTGACTGAGAATAGTGCCAGAGACTGAGTTGTTACCTGTTCACTTTATCTTAGCTTAAGACACTTTACTTGATTCATTTTGCTTTTTTAATAAAGTCATACAGTTTACTTAAAACAGTTATTAATAAAGGTTATCTTTGCTTCACACACTTGGTTCATTTTTTTATCTTCGTGAAGTATTGGTGAAAACTTTCAAAAAATGGTTAAGCCTTTGCATGCTTGTGGGATAGATAAGGATAGTTGTGGGATAGATAAACCTCCAGTGCAAGCATAGTGGGACTGTATGGTCCACCATCCCAGCTGCCACACATATGGACCTTTTTTATCAATAACAATTTATTCATTGATCAACACATTTCAAAATAAACAAAACTCTAAACAAACCTATTCATTGTTGGGCCACTCAACATACATGGCACAATCTCATCAGTGTTATGAGACAGATTCAAGGATGCATCCATTAACCATCTATCATCCTGTCTTGCCATTCCACTGCTCCAGCTGGGGAGTTGCACCAGTGACTCAGGAGGTTGCGCTGCTTCTTTCCTTTACGTGAAGCTCTGTTGGGGCCTTGTACATCCACAATGTCTGTCAGGTTTCATCCTTGCCTCCATTCACCAGGCTCCATGTCCCCATTGCCTTGTTGAAAGTCCACAAGCCTGTTCTGCAAGACTGGGTAGCGGGTGCGCATGAGACTGTGCAGGATGCAGCAAGCTTCCACGATACTCCTCACAGTCCCTGGGTGATGCTGCATGATGGTGAGAAGTACCTGGAACCTGTCGGCCAGGATGCCAAAGGCATTCTCCACCACCCGTCTTGCCCTGGACACCTTGTAGTTGAAGATCCTCTCTTCACGGGTGAGGTATCTGGAACTGTAGGGCTTCATGAGGTAGGTTCTGAGGAAGAAGGCGTCATCACCCATGATGAAGTAGGGCACATCTTGTTTGTCATTGGGTAGGGGGTCTGGATCTGGAAAACCCATGATGAGGTTGCATTCCAGCCCGTCCTTGAGGTCACTGGCATTGTATACCTGGCTATCTGAAGCTGACCCGTTGCCTGAAGCATCGATGTACATGAAGTTGTAGTCAGCATCAACCATGGCAAAGAGGATGATACTGAAGAAGCCCTTGTAGGTGTAATAATTAGACCCTGAGTTGGCTGGAGCTTTGCAGGCCACGTGCTTCCCATCTATGGCTCCAACGGTGTGGGGAAAGTTCCACCTCTGATATCACTGTTCTGCAACTTTCCTCCAGCTTTCTTCAGTGGTGGGACAATGGAGGAGCTCCTCCATGTATTCTTCGATGATGGCCTGAACCACTTCTCTGACCACTTTCCTGATGCTGTTGTGTGGCACCCTCCAGGCATATTGCATGTTTCTGTATGTGGTTCCAGAGGCCAGGTGGCGCAGAGTCAGTGCCACCTTCAGTCCAGGTTCCAGGTTGACATGGAAGTTGGTGCTAGGCTTGGTCAACCTGGGTCTCAGACACTCTACAACTTCGTCAAACATGGCTGGTGGCATCCTCATGAAGTGATGGAATGCACGAGTGTCTTCATTTCTCAGCTCCACCATCAGCTTGTCATACAGTCCAAACTCCATTCTTCTCCTGATTCATCCTCAGACCCATACAGCTCTTGAATGTCTCCTTCTTCTCCTTGTGTAGAAAAGGTGAAACAGTCTGAACAGGGCTTGGTTCTGGTGTTGAATGATCACAACTACCATAAGGACTGTGTTATGATCCATGGTGGAGAACAATGGATGATGTGGAAGAGCAAGACCAAGGGCGAAGAGGTCTGTACACCATGGCTGCTGCACTCATACTGAGATCCAGATGATTTCCTCCCCCTTTTTATAGGAAATATCAGTTGTCCACTAGGTGTCCTTCCACATACTCTAGGCATACTCCAGACATCCTAAATATCTGAGATACATCCCATATACAAACATTTTGTCCGTTTTAATGCTTTATATACAAGATGCATACGCTTACATCCTTTCTATTTCCGTGCTACTAACGCTGTGTAGACATTCCGTGTACCTTTCGTTTCCTCCCTCTTTCCGTTTTCAGCTGGAGCGGATGTGAGTTGTGAGGATGGCCAGAGGATGCTGAGAGGATACAGCGTACATTTAATGGATGATAACGGACATAGAACGTTTGTTGCCCGTATATGTCGTGGATGTACATCGTATGCAGCGGAAAGTTCATCCATTCAAAAAGTTTTGTGCAGCTCAAAACTTCTTGCGCAGATGAAATCTCAGTGGACGGATGCTCAACGGATAGAGCGTATGAAACACATATGCAATGAGTACACAACGGATGCATCACGTTTTCCAATGAATGGCAAGCTTTTTTGTCCGTTTTACATCCTCTTAGCATCCGTTGGTGCAGTGGGACATGGGCTTAAATTTCCTGTCAAACTCTTTCACTTTATCTACAAGATGATGGTCATGTAGAGGCTCTCATAGACCAAAGAACACCCAGGGAAGCAAATGGCATTGATTTTCCTAGACACACAGAAAGCATTTGACAATTTGAATTGGCAATTCATGCTTGCACAGTTAAAAAACATAGATTGTGGAGAGATTTATTCAACATTTATTGATTAAGGCAATATATTACAAGCAAATAGCAAAGATGAGGGTAAATGGAGATATGACAGAGAAAGTTGATATTAAAAGAGGCATAAGGCAAGGATGTCCCTTGTCTCCCCTACTATTCATGTTGACACTGGAAGTATTAAGCAGAAATATCAGACAAGAAAAATGGTATGGAAATAAAAAAGGAAAATATAAATTACAGGCATTTGCACATAATTTAGTTTTCATTTTGGAAGATCCACAAGAAACAGGGCCTAAACTAAGGAAAAAGAATGAGGAATATGGCGAAATGGCAGGATTGAAAATAAGTAAAGAGAAAACTAAGATATTAGTTAAAAATCTCACAGATATGCAGAAAAAATAGTTAATGAAGAGAATAGGTATTCAGATTACTAAGAAAGTAAAATATTTAGGGATTAATTTGACAGCAAAATGTGTAACTATTAAGGAAGATAATTATTATAAACTGATGCAACAAATCAAAACAGCTGGAGAAATGGAAAAACCTGCAACTATCATTTAGGTAGGATAAGTAGGATAATTACAATAAAAATGAATATATTGCCAAGATTATTATATCTATTTCAAACAATTCTGATAAAACTAGGAAACAATATTCTGAGGAACTCAATAAATAATATTAAGATATATTTGGCAAGGGAAAAAAGCAAGAATAAGTTTTTAAATGTTGCAAGATTCAAGAAATAGAGGAGACTTCAGATTACCAAATTGGGAATTATCAGGCTGCAGTACTCATTTGGGTGAAAGAATGGATTGAATAGGAGAACAAAAGACTTTAGAGGGACATGATTTGCAATTGGGTTGACATGCCTTCTTGTGGTATGTGAAAAATAAAATACATGGTTACTTTCAAAGGCGTTATATTAGGAATGCATTATTGCTAGTATTGGAGAAATTCAGAGAACAACACTATTTGAGGATACCGGTTTTCGATAATGGAAGTACTGGTTCACCCAAATGTCATTAACCTAGAAAATATTGTTAGATATAAAAATATTTAAAATGAGAAGGGGGAACTCAAAAATAAACAAGAATTGAGCAATTAAGAGATTGATATGACACTATTCACAAGTACATATACATTCTAGACATGAGAAAGATGTAAAACTATGTTTTTTTATAAAGAATTATCAGAACGAGACAAGATACTAATGGGGCAAAAGAAAAATGAATTAAAAAAAACATACAGCTACCTACTATACATTAAATTGGAGGATGAACAAATAAAGGCAACAATGACAGTATGAGCAAAAAGAATTGATTATACAATTGAATTAGGTAAATGGCAAAAATTGTGGGACAAGAATTATAAATTAACAATGTCAACTGCATACAAAGAAAATTTGGATTACATATTTTGTAGATGGAATTTTGTGCCAGCACACTTGGCAAAGATGTTAAAGATAAGTCATCTAAATGTTGGAAGTGCCACCATACCTGAGTCATATTAGCATATGTAGTGGGCTTACCCAAATCCAAAAGAATACTGGACAAAAATGCATACGTGGCTGGAAGAAAATGATAAAACAGCATATTGATTTAAAGCCAGAAATATTTATATTGGGGAATTCTACCCAAAAAATATAGTAAAGAAAATGCATATCTATTTATTCATATATTAATTGCTGGAAAAGTGAAGAGATACTTACAGGTGAGATTGTGATTAGGAAAATATTAGAATATGCAGAAATGAACAAACTAACACTTGCAATTAAGGAGAAAGAGCAAACTGAATATTATATGACATCAATAGTTTTTATCAATGGTTAAACAACAAAAATGGAAGTTAGAAATAGAAAAACGGAAACAAAACAAAGAAATGTTAAAAGAGATAAGCAAATATTACTATTTTAATATTGTAGAATTAATATGTGGAATATTACTATTTTAATATTGTAGAATCAATATCAATGTAATGAATGATGTTGCAAATTTTGATTACTGTTCAACAAAGATACTTGCACCCAGATGACAATTGTTCAACTGAAAATAGAATTATTATATTAAAAATAACAATTTAATAACAATAAAAGGCTGAAGCTTCCACTCCTAAATAGAAGTAGGCACATAAGCAGGGTGAATAACAGAGAATCTTGTCTAAAACTGTCTTAGGGGAAATACTTTAGAAGAAATCAAATATTTAAGGAAACAAAGCAAAATGTCACAGAAATTGGGCATGAGCATATGGGAAACCCCTCCCCCAGTCCTATCAACAGCTGCCAGACACAATAATCAACAAAGCATTGAATAATAAAAGGAGTCCTGAAGCCCATCCAGTGGTGGGATTTGAATAATTTAACCGGTTCTCCAGCTGGGTAGGCGTGATCATGTGATTGGATGGCTGATATCACTCATCACACCCAGCCGAGCTCAAAGGCAGACGTAGAATTCAGCCAGTTGGGGCTAGTCCCACTACTGGCTGCCCTGACCCCAACCCATTTTTCAGCCAGTTTTTTGGCCATTTTCAGGCCACTTTTAGGGGTGGAGGCAGGGCCAGCCAGTGGTGGGATTTGCTGGTTCACTGAACTGTGCAGAATCTTAAGGGCCTGTCACACTGGCCGATGGATGCAAAACATTTGTAAAAATGACACAATGGACGAGAAAACTGTTCCATCCATTCTTATCAGCTCTCAAAAGGGCCAAAAATTTGCATAACCAGAGAGGACAACACGGAAAGGAACGGACAGGGAGAGAACGTAGGGCGGATGGAAAGCGGATGCTCCACGGAAGCCTGGATGGAAGCGGATGAGAGTGGATGGCACATCCGCAAGGCTTCCGGGGGAGCACAGCAAAGCGGACGCGGAACGGATACAGCGGATGCAGAGCGGACGCCGAGCAGATGAAGCGGATGCACAGCGGATGCCGAGCGGATGAAGCAGATGCAGAGCAGAAGCCTAGCGGAAGCCTAGCAGAAGCCTAGCGGATGCCTAGCAGATGCCTAGCATTCGCTGCGCATGCGGGGAGGTTGCATTGCATCAGCCTCGCGGATATAAAGGGAAGCAGCTCCCAAGCAGGTTACCATTCAGAGGAAAGACCTGCTTCCAGACAAAGCTCTCCAGTCAGCCAGCCAGCCAGCAACCCAACAACCATGGGGAAGAAACGGAAGCCTCTGCCATCTGCTGCCAGCCCTGGCAAGAGGGACAGGGCCACCCTCCCACTCCCTGGCCCTGACTCTGCTTCTGCTGGGGCTTCTGCTGCCCGGCCTCGATCTTCTGGTGCTGGGGCTTCTGCTGATGCTGCTTCTGGAGGTGGTGCTTCTGCTGGTGCTTACTCTGCTGATGCTGCTTCTGGTGGTGGTGCTTCTGCTGATGCTGCTTCTGGTGGTGGTGCTTCTGATGGTGCTTACTCTGCTGGCACTGCTCCTGGTGCTGGTGCTTCTGCTGGTGCTTAATCTGCTGGCGCTGCTCCTGGTGCTGGGGCTTCTGTGGTGCTTACTCTGCTGGCGTTGCTCCTGGTCCTGCTGGTCCTGCTGGTGCTCCTGCTCCTGCCCCTGCTCCTGTTCCTGCTGGTGCTCCTGGTCCTGCTGGTGCTCCTGGTCCTGCTCCTGGTCCTGCTGGTGCTGCTGATGCTGCTGGTGCTCCTGGTCCTGCTGGTGCTGCTGCTGGTGCTGCTGCTGGTGCTGCTGCTGTTGTTGCTGCTACTGTTGTTGCTGCTGCTGCTGCTGCTGGTGGTGGTGTGGAGGAGCAGCCCCTACAACCTCGAAGCCCCTCTAATGAGGGCCCATATGGCCCTGCCAAAGGGAGGAAGAGCATGAACGGGAGAGGAGGCAATACAACATAGAAGAGGAACATGAGGAGGAGGTGCTGGAGTGGCTGAGGGAGAACGAGTATCTATGGCAGAAGGGACACAGACTCCATCGAGACACCAAAAGGAAGCAGGCTGCTTGGAGAGAGAAGGAGGAGAGCCTGGGCTACACTTCGGAGGTGCTCCTCGGCTGCTGGAAGCACATGTACACCTGGTACAAGAAGCTGCACCTCAAGAAATCTGGCCACGGTCAAGCTGACGGACCAGGAGACCTACGTGATGGCCAAGTGCAGCTTCTTGGAGGATGAGATCCACCACCGAGGAGCAGCCCCTCTCACAACCCTCTCTCTCAGGCAGCCCGCAGAGAGCCAGTCCTCTTCTGGCCAAGAGTCAGCTCCTGTGTCCAGGCAGGTATCTGTGGAGCGTGCCACGACGGAGACCCCCCCGACAACTGCACTCCCCATGGCGGAGTGTGTGGAGGACCCCCTGACGCAGTGGGAGCAAGGAGAGGGCACTTCCACCACAGCCCAACCCGCATCCACCCCCAGCTCCACCTCCACAGAAAGGCAGAGAGGCAAACCGGAGGGGCAGAGCCACACTGTCCTGCTGGAGATAAGAGACACCATCAGGAGCAGCATAGATCTCCTCTCTCAGCTGGTACACACCGACGCCCCATCCTGCAACTGCACGCCCTTCCTCACCTATGTCAATCAGACCCTCATGAACATGTCGGAACCCCAGTACCAGGTGGTGAAGGACAGGATCACCGATCTTCTTCACAACCCTCCAGACCAAGATGAACCTGCTCCCACCTAGTCCAGGCCTGCTCCTCCACCCCAGGTGATGTCACTGCCCTTCCAAGGCTTTCCACAGGCCCTACCCTACCAAGGCTATGGCTACCAGGAGGTCCAGCAGCACAGGCAGCCCTTCCCAGTCCAGGCACAGGTACATCGGACGCCACGGTTGCCACTGATGCCACCAATGCCACCCACACCATCGATGCCACCCACGCCACCGATGCCACCGACGCCAGTCCTCACCCAGCTGCAGACCAGACAGCCCCATTACACTGCTCCTTCCTTCACCCCACAGCCAATCCCAGCCTCAGTACATCTGTCATCGGTATTGGGGCTGACACCCCATGTCATGGAGGAAGGGGCTCTCAACATCACGGGGCTGAGCCAGCTGTCTGACACCATCCTCAACACACCGTCCCCTGTTGTCCTCTCAGGGCCAGGAACCCCAGTGGCGCTTCAGACCAGCACTCCAGCAGCACCCACCTCCACAGCACCTGGACCCTTCACCCCTGAGACTGGGCATGCCTCCAAGTGACCAAGAAGAGTGCCAGAGACTGGGTGGCTATCTGTTGACTTTATTTTTGCTTTCGACACTTGACTTGGGTCATTTTTGTTTTACAGCTTGTTATTAATAAAGATTATCTTTGCTTCACACACTTGCTTCATTTATTTTATTAAATAAAGTCTTGGTGAAAATTTTTAGAAATGGTTTAAGCCTTTGCATGCTTGTGGGATGGGTAAGGATCGCTGTGGGATGGGCAGGGATACTTTTGGGATGGGTAATAGCTGTGGGATGGGTAAGGATACCTTTGGGATGGGTAATAGCTGTGGGATAGATAAACCTCCAGTGCAAGCATAGTGGGACTGTATGGTCCACCCTCCCAGCTGCCATACATATGGCCCTTTATTATCAATAATAATGTAATCATTCATCCACACATGTCAACATAAACACAACTCTTTATTAAATGTCCTGTTCATTGTAGGCCCACACAACATACATGGCCCAATCTCATCAGTGTGATGAGACAGGCTGAAGGAAGCATCCATTAATCATCTATCATCCTGTCTTGCCACTCCACTGCTCCAGCTGGGGAGTTGCACCAGTGACTCAGGAGGTTGCGCTGCTTCTTCCCTTCACATGAAGCTCTGTTGGGGTCTTGCCTCCATTCTTCAGGCTCCATGTCTCCATTGCCTTGTTGGAGGTCCACGAGCCTGTTCTGCAACACTGGGTAGCGGGTGCGCATGAGATTGTGCAGGATGCAGCAAGCTTCCATGATACTCCTCACGGTCTCTGGGCGATGCTGCATGGTGGTGAGAAGTACCTGGAACCTGTCGGCCAGGATGCCAAAGGTGTTCTCCACCACCCGCCTTGCCCTGGACAGCCTGTAGTTGAAGATCCTCTCTTCACAGATGAGGCATCTGGAGGTCTAGGGCTTCATGAGGTAGGTTCTGAGGGAGAAGGCATCATCACCCACGATGAAGTAGGGCACATCTTGCGTGTCGTTGGGCAGGGGGTCTGGATCTGGGAAGCCCATGATGAGGTTGCATTCCAGCCCCTCCTTGAGGTCACTGGCATTGTATACCTGTGCATCTGAAGCTGACCCATTGCCTGAAGCATCGATGTACATGAACTTGTAGTCAGCATCAACCATGGTGAAGAGGCTGATGCTGAAGAAGCCCTTGAAATTGAAATAAGTGGACCCCGACTTGGCTGGAGCTTTGCAGGCCATGTGCTTGCCCTCAACGGCTCCAACGGTGTGGGGGAAGTTCCACCTCTGATACCACTGCTCTGCAACTTTCTTCCATCCTTCTTCAGTGAAGGAGCTCTGGAGGAGCTCCTCCATGTATTCTTCAATGATGGCCTGCACCACTTCTCTGAACACAGTGCTGATGGTTTTGTGTGGCACCCTCCAGCCGTACTGCATGCTCCTGTAGGTGGTCCCTGAGGCCAGATGGCGCAGGGGCAGTGCCACCTTGAGCCCAGGATCCAGGCTGGGCCGAATGTTGGTGCTCTGCTTGGTCAACCTGGGTCTCAGCCGCTCCACAACTTCGTCAAACATGGCTGGTGGCATCCTCATGAAGTTCTGGAATGCACGAGTGTCTTCATTCCTCAGCTCCACCATCAGCTTGTTGTACAGTCCATACTCTGCTCTTCTCCCGATCCATCTTCGGACCCAGACGCTTCTTGGCCGCCTCCTTTTCCTCCCATAGAACAGTTGAAAGAGCCAGTAGATGGCTTCGCACTGTTGCAGAATGATGGTGGCTACCAAAAGGAGTGTGTTACGATCCATGGTGGACATCAATGGATGCTGTGGAAGAGCAAGAGCCAGATGAAGGCTGCAGAGGTCTGCACAGCAGGGCTGCTGGACTGAAAGTGAGATCCAGGTGAGTTGCTCCCCCTTTTTATTGGCAATATAGGTTTTCCACTATGTGTCCTTTTGCATCCTCTAGGCATCCTCTAGACATCCTTAATATCCGAGATAGGTCCCCTCTGCGAACTTTTTTTCCGTTTTAAATGCTTTGTATGCGAGCTGCATCCGCTTTCATCCTTTCTCCATCCGTGCAACTAACACTTTGTGTCCGTTCCGCGTCTGTTTCACTTCCTCCCTGTGTCCATTTTCCACTGGAGTGGATTTGAGTTGCGCAGATGCGCAGCGGATACCTAGCGGATATAGCGGATGCGTAACGGATGACGATGGATGTAGAACGGATGTTCCCCGTATGCATTGCGGATGCAGAACAGACGCATTTGATACATTTTCTGCTCAAAAGGTTTTGAGCCGCTCAAAACTTTTTGAGCGGCTCAAAACTTTTTGAGCGGATGGAACCTCAGTCGACAGATGCTGGATGGATAGAGAGGATGAAAAATGGAGGCAGTGAGTACAGAATGGATGAATCACATTAACCAACGGATGGCAAGTGTTTCTCTCCATTTTACATCCTCTTTCCATCTGTTGGTGCAGTGTGACATGGGTTTTAACTAATGATTCACCTGAGCTGGTGCAAACCAGTAGCAGCCCTAAAGAATGCTTTAGGTAGATATTAAACATATTCTCATTTGTTCAAATGTTTTATTTTTGTGAATCACTTTTTCTAATAGCACTGCTTGAATCATACAAGCATCTCATACCTCTATGTCTATTTAAAAACAATTCTCATTGCGTGGTAAGGTTAGAAAAAATTAATGCCTAAGAAAATAAGATCACAGCCTAAACAGGTAAGCATTGTTTTATTTAAAAGTTCTAGAATATATTTTATTCCTTTTTATGAATGTTCTAAAGAAGTAATGTACTGTCCAGATTGTTAAGAGTTAATGGGATTTGGATAGTTAGGTAGCAATTACGAGCTGTCCCCTTAAGGAAATGCATCATGGTAAATGTAATTAAGGTATCCTGGGAAATGTAGTCCATATCATGTGACCACATCTGTAATCCTGATTGGTCACTAAACTGACCCTCAATGAGTTGGGGGAGTTTTCCTCACTCTTGGCTGAACTCATGGACTCATGGTAACTGTTCTATTTCTATTGCCATGAGGTGAGAGAAAAAGGATATAAAATAATCATCTTTTTACCTACAAGACAGATATACAAAGGATTGGTCATTAAAGAAGAACTTCATCACAAATATGAGTTATGAAGATACCTGATTGTTTTGTTCGGAAAACACACGAGGTAGACCGGGTTCCAACAACAAATACTTTATTGTAAACTAATCAGTAAATAGGAACACTTGGCTGAAGCCGGGGCCAGCCTTTTATACAGGCTGGCTTGCCTGCTTGCAGCCAATGGCAGTTGTTTAGATTTGCCGCCTTTTTGGCAGCTCTTTGGATTGGTTCCTAGTGAACCAATCCAGTGTTCATTTTATTAACCAATCAGGTTTGTAGATTTGGAGCCATCCACTTTACATACAGAACACCCCTCCCCCCTTAGTTCAGTCCTACGTGGTGACGTAGTCTCGCAGGTAGGCGGGGCTTTTCCGGACTCGACTTGACTTGCGCGGTTCATTCTCAGTGAACACTTCGACCGGTTCGGATGGGGCTGCTGTGTCGTCCGTCCTTCTCCCTGGAACCGTCTGGAAGGGTGAGTCAGCCATTTTACCGCCGCCTGAGTTTCTTAGGCCGGCGGTCTCGCCGCTCCCTCCCGTTTCCTCTGGGCAGGTCGAGCTGGCTTGGCTGGCCCCTTCCGATGGGCTCTTTCCACAAGTCTCTTCAAACAGTGAGTCTTTTATTTGCTCTTTTTGTTCGTATTGTTTGTTAGGTTTGGTTTTAAACAGTTCTTTATTTGTTTCTCGCCTTTCCCCCCCCCACCTTGGTTTGCACTTCGCCGGTTTTTTCGGCGAATGTTTGTAAGTCTGTGGTTCTTTCTATAATTCGAGATCGAAGCTGGTCTATGTGCCGCTTCCATTCCCTGCCATCGTCTAATTTTAATCGGTAGGATTTGGGGCCTGTAATTTGGATAATTTGTCCTGGTAGCCATACCGGGTCCCCGGTGAAGTTTTTGGCGTATACCAAATCGTCTATTTCGAATTGTCTGAACCGTGTAGAGGAGTCAGGGGGGTTTTCTGGGGTAAAATTTGGGTGTAACCTATCAAGGTGAGATCTTAATTTTCGCCCCATGAGTAATGCTGGGGACTTATTTGTTATAGTACTGGGCGTTATGTGCTGGAGTGTGAGCAAACGGTTTACTTTCTGTTGGACATCTCCAGCGTCCATTCGTTCCAAACCTTCTTTGGTAAACCGGACCATTCTCTCAGCCCTGCCGTTTGCAGCCGGGTGAGCCAGCGCGGTTAGGGCATGTCTTATACCTAGGGAGGCTAGGTATTGCTCAAATGGTATGCTGGTTAGCTGTGGCCCGTTATCTGAGACAAGAACGTCCGGTATGCCATGGGTGGCAAAAAGGTTGTCCAGTTTTTTTATTACAGCTTCTGTTGTCGTTGATGGCATAACTTTTACTTCAAGCCAATTTGAATAGGCATCAACGACAATCAGAAAGGTATGCCCCTTGGTAGGACCCACGAAGTCAATGTGTATTCTTGACCACGGTCCCCGAGGGGTTTCCCAGTCCTTAACGGGTGCTTTTGGTGGGGACGGTCTAATTGCCTGGCATTTGTGGCATGAGCTTACCCAATACTCTATGTCCTTATCAATACCCGGCCACCAAACATAACTTCTGGCAAGACTTTTCATCTTAACCATTCCCGGGTGCCCTTCATGTAACAACTTAAGTACCCTGGGCTGTAATTTGGCAGGGATTACTACCCGATCACCCCACAACAAACACCCCTTTTGGATAGAAAGTTCAGTCTGTCTGGACCGGAAAGGTTTAAAGTTTTCAGTTTTTTGATTCTCCGGCCAGCCTTTACCTACCCAGCTAAGAACGCGGGCAGTCAATGAGTCTTTCGCGGTGGCTCTGGCGACATCATACGCCGATATGGGTAGATCGGGGCAAGTCTCAATTTGTAGCGTTGTCATCGCTGGTGCCGGGTCTGCGTCGGTTGCTGGTAAGGGTGCTCTGCTCAAAGCGTCCGCATGGGAAATTTGTTTCCCTGGCTGATGTGTCAGAGTGTAGGAATAAGCTGCTAGGAACTCTGACCATCTCGTCATTCTTGGGGACAGTATGTTAGGTGTTGGCTTGTTTCCCGCCAAAATCCCCATTAGCAGTTTGTGATCCGTTATGATTTGAAAAGTCCGCCCATATAAGTATTCGTGGAATCGTTTTACTCCAGCGACAATTGCTAGAGCTTCCCTGTCCAATTGGCTATAATTCCTCTCGGTTTTTGATAGAGTCCTAGAGTAATATGCGACGGGTGCTTCTCTGCCATCAGGTAGTTGGTGGCTCAGGATGGCACCTACTCCATATGGTGAGGCGTCGCAGGTCACTGTTAATGGCAGAGTGTCGCTAAATTGGATGAGAACGTTTGTTGATGTTAGCAGTCTTTTAATATTTTGGAAGGCTTTTTTTTCTTTGTAACCCCAAGTCCAAGTTGCCTTTTTGTCTAGCAGACGGTGTAACGGTTCTGCTATAGTGGCTTTGTTTGGCAGGAACACGTTATAAAAATTAATTAATCCTAAGAACGCTTGTAGTTCGGTTTTATTTCTTGGTTCAGGAGCGTCTTTGATCGCTTTAACTTTTTTGTCTGTGGGGTGGATACCCTCTCCGTCTATTGAGTAGCCCAGGAATTCGACGCTGTTCTTAACTAAATAGCACTTTTCTCTTTTTACCTTGAGGCCAGATTCCCTAAACTTAGTTAGAACTTCTTTCAGTCTGTTCCTTAATTGAGTTTCATCTCTGGCCGAGATTAGGACGTCGTCAAAATAGGGAACGACTCCTTGTATGCCATTTAGAAGGCGTTCCATCAGACTCTGGAAGACGCCAGGGGCCACGCTTACTCCAAATTGGAGCCGGTGACATTTGAATGCGCCCTTATGGGTGACTATAGTCTGTGCTTTTGCTGTTTCTGGGTCCACTGGGAGTTGTTGATAGGCTTGTGCCAAGTCGAGTTTGGCGAAAACTTTGCCTTTTCCCAGGGAATGCAGCAAATGCTGGACTACTGGCACCGGGTATGCGCTTGGTTGTAATGCGTGGTTCAGGGTAGCCTTATAGTCACCACAGATTCTGATGGACCCGTCAGGTTTAATGGGTGTGACAATAGGCGTTTCCCACTTGGCATGGTCCACAGGTTCTAACACCCCTTGGGCTACTAATTTGTCCAGCTGTTCCTCTATTTTTGCCTTTAGTGCAAAAGGAACTCGCCTGGCTTTTATTCTTCGTGGGGCTATTTGGGGGTTTAGATTGAAAGAAATGGGGTTTCCCCGATACTTGCCAAGTGAGCCGTCAAAAACGTCCTGGAATTCTCGGATGAGGTCGTCTTCCCAGCCGGTTGTAGTCACTCGATCGACCCCGGTCATCCCGATGCCCAATGGCGCGAACCATTCGATGCCCAGGAGGCTTGGTCTGTCTTGGTTGACTATGGTCAGCGGGAGCACCTTGACGTGATTTTTGTAGGCGACTCGGAATTGTCCCATGCCAACCACAGGGATTTGGTTTCCCTGATAGTCCTTGAGGGTTAGGTGCTGCTTCTTCAATTCTTTGGGTTTGATACCTGGGACTAGCTGTTTTATTGTGTCCCACGATACCATGGAGACGAAGGACCCCGAGTCCACTTCCATCTTGCAGTGTTTTCCCTTGATTTTCACGATGACTTTAATTTTTCTCCCACTTTCCGTCTGAGCGCTTTGTACAATGACAGTTTGGTGTGTATTGGCTCGCTTCTCTTGTTGCCATTTTCTTTCGGCTCGTTTAGGCTCGGCTCGTGTTGGAGAATTTCTGTGTCTCGTCGGGCTGTAGAATTTTTTGTTTCTGCAGACCTTCTCGATGTGCCCTCGTTTTTTGCAATGTCGGCAGATGGCATCGAGAAATCTGCATTCGGCTCGTGGATGGTTTCCTCCGCAGCCAGCGCATTCCCGCCAATTTCTCCTTTCGCGCTCTTTTTTGTTCGTGAGCAAACGGTGGACCTCGTCGTCCTCTTCGCTCGATTCATTTGTTTCGCCCGACTCTTCGTAGTGGGTTGTGGTGGCAGGGTGCTTTCTGTCTTTGGTTGGTGTTTCTTCGCTGTGTGTGTTCATCTTTTTTATGGCTACCGCAGATTTTTTCGCGGCTTCAGCGGCTGTAGCTTCCGCGATGGCTTCGGTAATGGTGATGTTGGGCTTGTTGAGCAATTTACTCTGTGCGGTCGAGTCTCTCAGGCCCAGCACCACGCGATCCCTCATTGCCTCGTCTATGTTCAAAAATTCACACTCACCCCCTATTTGTCTGAGGGCAGCGATGAAATCGGCGACGGTCTCTCCCTCTCTCTGGTCTCTGCGGTAAAATTCGTGTCGCTTTATTAAGTTAGACACCATCAGAGCGTAGTGTGCTTTGAGGAGTCTTTGCAATTCTGTCCACGTTAGTTGTTTAACGTCCCGGGGCTTCGCAAGGGCCTTTGCCATCTTAAAAACTGTTGGCCCGCAGTGCGTCAGGAACACAGCTCTCTTGCGTTGCTCTGAAATGCCTTCCATTTCATTGCTCTCCAAATACATTTGGAAGCGATCAGCATAGGAATCCCAATCCTCTTCGTTGGGATTGAAGGGTGCGGGCGGTGCGTTGTTTCCAGACATCTTGGTTGTAATCTGGACTTCTTATCACCGCGTGCAGGTTTTCCCGTTCAGGACGATCCCACCTTCGTCGCCAGTGTTTTGTTCGGAAAACACACGAGGTAGACCGGGTTCCAACAACAAATACTTTATTGTAAACTAGTCAGTAAATAGGAACACTTGGCTGAAGCCGGGGCCAGCCTTTTATACAGGCTGGCTTGCCTGCTTGCAGCCAATGGCAGTTGTTTAGATTTGCCGCCTTTTTGGCAGCTCTTTGGATTGGTTCCTAGTGAACCAATCCAGTGTTCATTTTATTAACCAATCAGGTTTGTAGATTTGGAGCCATCCACTTTACATACAGAACACTGATGAACCAATAAATGTACTTTGTTATGGACGTCTTGTTGAGTTTATCTATCTGCATCTGTACAGGAGACAGATCCACCACTGTACGGAATACAGAACAAGTAATACATCATTAAATTAAACTGGCATAGAGCAGGGCATATATTCATAGTTTTTATATAATTTGATTTTTGGTAGTATCCAAGCAGATACTGTAAATCCTTCTCTTTGCAAACTAAGTTTAAGGGGTATAACTTTGAAAAAAGGAGGTTCAACATGACACATCTTACAGTAGCAGTGACTTATGTTTAAGTTAGAAGACTAGTTTAAATATTTAGCTGAAATAGAAATACATTTCCCAAAAGTGCTTTTTCCAAAATACAACTAGATTTTCCTATTTTGTTCATTTGTTTGAAAACATTTTGCTTTTCATGCAAGAAGTTGTCAATACATTTAACAGATTAATAGAATTGTAAGAGACTTTATAGGTCATCTAGTCCAACCCCTTGCCCAACCAGGAGACCTATACCATTTCTGACAAATGGCAGTCTAATCTCTTCTCAAAAGCTTGCAGTGATAAAGCTCCCACTATTTCCAAATGCAAGTTGTTCCACTGGTTGATTGTTCTCACTGTCAGAAATGTTCTCCTTCCTTCTAGGTTGAATCCATTCTTGATCAGCTTCCATCCATTATTGTCTGGCCTTTGGGTGCCTTTGAAAATAGCTTGACCCCACTCCTCTCTGTGGCAGCCCCACAAATACTGGAACACTGCTACCCCTGATCTTTCTCTTCACAAGACTAACCATACCAAGTACTTACAACCATTCATCATATGTTTTAGCTTCCAGTCCCCTATTCATTCTCTGCACTTTAAGTCTCAACATCTTTTTTATAGTGTGTGATGACCAAAACTGGATGCAATATTCTAGGCAGGATCTTACTAAGACTTTCTAGAGTGGTATTAGTACTTACTTGATCTTGATTGTATCCTCTGTTAATGCATTTTAGGATTGCATTGGCTTATTTGGTTGCTGCTGCACACTGCTGGCTCCTATTTAGTTTGTTTTCATTCTTCAGTTCATTTTCAGACAAACAAAAAAAACCAATTGGAAAAAGCACCTTGTTGTTTAAGAATCTCCATAGACAAAAGGGGTACATGTTTATACCCCTAATTCTAATTCTAATTCTACAGTCTAGAACATTTGATATTCATTGGAACCAATGTGTTACCTCTAACTTCAGATTGTTTATGTGTAGTTTGTAAAACTAAACTGGCATATATAGCAAAACACATAAAATACTTATTTTAAAAGTTGCCTTGGAAAGTAAAAATAAAGGGTTATTGTCTAATTTAAAAATGCATTTTCCCACCATCCCAAAATGACCTAAGCACATCCTGCTGCATTAAGATGTGTCCACTATATCAGCCAACCACAAAGATAGAAACTTCTGATCAAATACTGATTTGAAATAAATATTTTTGTCAAATTCAGTAATTGTCACCTTATTCCAGGAAGGGTTAAATTAAAGTCAATGGTAAAAGGCAGAAGTAAAAAAAAACCTTGTGTCCTAGGACATTGTCAACTACACTTTTCCAATCTTTATAATTACAGTTGTTCAAAAAGAGAAAACTTTTTGAATCCATCAGCTATATGCCTAATTTTTTTTCTTTAATCAAATAGCACATCTGAAAAATAGGAAAGTGAGAGACAAGGCATCTTCATATTAAGCAGTGGCTAGAGTCTTGGAAACAGAATAACACGTGTTTCTCTGGAAACAGCCTTGGGAAACAATCACCTATTGAGTTGTCATGTAATGTGATAATTATTTAATTGTTTGCACAGATTTTAAAGCCAGCGACTTTGATGGCTTCTTAGCCAAAATAATTCTGCTGCTTTGCAGAAATAAACTGTAGAACATTTTTGTATCTAATTGTATCTGTTAATATTGTGTTTCCCTGAAAATACAACCTACACCAAAAACAAACCATAGCCTGATTTTCCTACCCAAAATAATCTCTAGTTAAGCCCTGTCTACCATCTGGTTGTATGAGATGGGGTAGGGCACAGGCTTAAAAATCAAGCTAGGGCAGGGGTAGTGGGGAGGAATTGCCTCGTGCACCTCAAACCCACTTACCTTAGGACTGCCAGAGCCAGGCCTCCCACACCCCAAAACCTGTCACACCACTGCCCAACTTCTTCTGCAGCTTCTTGTAGTGACTTGTGACAAGGCGCAAGGGGCTGTTTCTTCCTGCTGTAGCTTTGCTCTCAGTCAGAAGCAGGGTAGTTCATGGCGAAATGGTGGGTGACTTTGCTTGCGAGGTATTCCTAAATCCTCAGCAGGAGGGGAGAGTAGTAGGCTGAGAAAGGGGTTACAGGTCAAGCTTGGCATTTCACCTTCCTGCCTTTTGTGAATCTTTGCCTATATGCAGGAAAGCAGAGACCCTGACTTGTTTCTCTCCACCTTAAATGAGTCTTTGCAAGTCTCATTGTGCTGGTGCAGCCTCTTGTGGCAGGACACTGCAAGGCTTGTTTGTGCTATTGGATGTGTGAATGGCAGCACTGCCACGAGGTTCATGGGGCAAGTTGTGGTGGTGCTACCACTCATGCATGCAATGACACAACAAGCCTCGCAAAGAGTAGGGGGAAAAATAAGACTGTCAGGATTCCAGCAATCGTCCTAATTAAATCATACACCTTGAGCCAAGCTTCAAAAAACTTCAAAAGATTTATTAGGAGCAATATGCCAGCATGACCTGAATGAAGCTGACTCTAAGACATATAATTTACAATGACTTGTCTTCCCTCACCCCCTGGGTATATCATAATTCAACTTCTCCAATGAAACATGTTCATGAGTGTCATCACTCACTTTCTCCAATAAATGATTTTTGTGAGATAATCTTGGAATGTGCTTCTGATTTTTTTTGCCATATGCTCCTTCAGGTCTTTCCTTCCTCATTCTCATAGCAACTTGGAAACAGGTATAGGAATGTTTTACAAGTTGACATTCGGCTCCCCTCACTTCTTGAAAGTGACCTGTGCAAACAAAAACAAGTTGAGTGCAGATATAGAATTTAGGGTTGCGGAAACCACCCGCCCCAGGCTTGGTTGGATTTTCTGCATGGAATCTTGCTATAAGGCGATTGGCCTGGACATTCCTACTTTTTAGCCTTCTGATAAGGGGTAGCCCTTCCATTTGGTTAAGTATTGGAGTTGTCTCCTGTGCCACTTTGAATCGAGAATTCACTGCACCTCATAATGGGTTTGGCTTCCTATGACCACAGGGTCTGGGAGCTCACATGGTAGGGACCTCAGGGTCAGTCCAACCATGTTTTTTTAAGAGGTTACTATGGAATACTGGGTGTATCTTCCCTAGCAATCGGGGCAATTTCAATTGCACCGTGACTGTGTTGATAATCTTTATTATGGAGAATGGTCCCATAAACTTTGGCCCCAGTTTCTTGCTAGGGAGTTTTAGCCACAGATATTTTGTGGAGAGGTAGAGCTTCTCCCCCAACAGGAATTGAGGGGCTCAGTGTTTCTCTGGTTGTTTCTTATAAGTCTGTGCCACTTCAGCTAGCGCTTTTTTAACATTATTCCAAGTTGCTTTCAGCATTGACATCCAATCAGTCAGGCTGACTGATGAGGGGGAATCCCTTGGATACTCAGGCATTGGGATGAAGCCCATACCACTCACTACTTTGAAGGGAGTTAGTCCAATGCTACTCTGAATATTATTGTACGCAACCTCCACAAAAGGCAGGAGGATCACCCACTTGGACTGCTGATAATTCACGTAGGTACTGCTCAGGTACTTCTCTACCATAGAATTGAGTTTCTCTGCCCTCCCCCCATTGGTGCTCAGATGAAAGGCTGAGCTAAGACCCTGGGACAACCCAATAGACTGCATGAACTCCCTCCAGAACTTAGCTATGAACTGGACCCCTCTGTCTGAGATAATTCTTCATGGTACTCCATGCAGGCAGTAAATGTGCTTCAGGAACAGTTTGGCTAACTGATGGGCTGAGGGTAGTCTTCTGCAAGGTATGAAATGCGTCTGTTTGGAGAATAAGTCTATTACAGTCCAGATCACTGTGTTCCAGCACTTTTCAGCAGCTCCACTATGAAGTCCATTGTGATCTCCTCCCATGGCCTTTTTGGCTCTGCTACCATTTGTAGCAGTCCAGGGGGTTTTCCTGGTAATTTTTTCATTGCAGCACAGATGGTGCAATTGTTGACATAACTGTCCACATCTTCCTTTATCCCAGGCCACCAGAATTGCCTCCGTGCTAAGTATAAAGTCTTTAAGAATCCGAAGTGGCCTGCTGGTTTGGCATCATGGCTCCTCTGGAGGACTAGTGTGCATAGGGATTCTGGGACATAGAGTTTCATCCCCTTCCACACTAGGGTCATCTCTTTTTGTCAAGATGTGTTGATTGTCCTGGAACCAGGGGTCTGCTATTAGTTCACTTTTGAGTTTTTAGATCACATGGGTTGGTCATGGCATTGTTGTCTGGTTGCTATTTGGGCCACTATTTGGGTGATGGGAATGATACTTCCACCAGTTTACATTAGTACTGGGGCATGAAGGAGAGGGCATCAGCCAGAAAGTTCTTCCCCCCTGGGATGTTCTTTAGCACAAAGTCGAACCAGTTGAAATATTGAGCCCAACTGACTTTTTTCGGTGTAAGTTTTCACAGGGTCCTAAGGGCCTCCAGATTTTTATGGTCGGTCCAGACTTCGAATGGCCTCTGTCCCCCTTCCAGCAGGTGACACCAGGTTAGCAGTGGCCATCTCACAGCAAAAGCCTCTTTTTCCCATGAATCCCATTGCCTCTCTGTGTCCATGAGCTTGTGGGAGCTGTAGGTGCAGAGCTGTAGTTGGTTATTTCTTTGGAGTCGCACTACTCCCACTGACATGTTGCTGGTGTCTGCTTGGATGATGAAGGGTTGTTTGGGGTCAGCATGTTTCAGCACTGATTCTTTCAAAAATTGTTCCTTTAGTGTTTCAAAAGCTTTTCAACAGACTAGGTCCTACTAGTTTCGTTCCAGGGCTCCCTATCTTTAGGAGGTCAATCATGGATTTGGCAATCCTCATGAAGGAGGGATGAATTGACACTGGAAGTTTGTGAATGCTAACAAGCTTTGTAACTGTCTGCAGGTGTGAGGGGGCTGTCATCTCTATGCCCTCATTTGAGACTCGGTAGCCCAGGTATTCTAACCATGTATGGTGAAACTTGCATTTAAACAGCTTGACACACAGGCTTGCCACGAGTAGTTTTCCCAGTACCTGGAGGTCTAGGGCTATATGGTTGTCCATGGTTTCAGTGTAGATGTTGACCAAGTAGACAAAGACCCCCTTAAAGAGGTGTTTGTGTAGCACCTTGTTTATTAACTGTATGAACACAGCTGCGGGGGAGGCTTTTGTCCAAAAGGCATCTTTGAATTGGAAGCTCCCTTGGGGGCAGTTAAATGCTGTTTTCCATTCATCCCCCTCCCTGATGTGGACTTGGTAGTATGCTTCTCTGAGGTCTAATTGGGTAAAGACCTTTCTCTTGGACAAGTGAGATAACATGAGTCCTTCATGAATGGAAAGGGGTATAGGTTGTGCACACATAGGCGTTTATGCCTCTAAAATTGACACAATTCTCATTGTCCCATCTTTTTTTCTCTTTGAACAGGACTGAGGCTGTGATCCTTGGCTTGACCAACTCGATGAACCCTCTTGCCAGGTTTTTGTCTATATATCTGCACATTTCTTGCATTTCTCGGAGAGTCATGGAATACAGTTTGGGCTTTGGTAGTTTTGCTCCAGGAATGATATCTATGGCACAGTCTTTCTCATGGTGGGGAGGTAAGATGTTGCACTCAGTCTTGCTGAATACCTCTGTGAGGACCTGATATTCTCAGGATCTGTCCGGCCTCTGGGGTTTTGTTGGAGGTGACTGCCAGTTTTTCAGGTGAGCTCTCTGGGAGGGTTACCTGCATGGGTGGCATTTCAATTTGCTGGTGAGGAGGGGGTTGGGGCCCCTTTGCAATCCTCAGTCTTTGGCTGCCCCCCTGCCACCAGATGGTCAGGTCCCACTTGTCTAGCCAGAAGAGTCCCAGTATGATTGCATCTGTCATGTTGGGAGCCACTACAAATCAAATTGTTTCCCAGTGATCTGCTAGCTCTAGTCTCACTGGTTTGGTTAAGTGCGTGGCAGGAACCCCTCCCAATAGGGACCTATCATCCTGTTCAAACCAGATTGGGTGTGTTGTGTATAGAAATTAGAAGACTCCAAATAACTAAATCTGATTGGCCGAGCAGGACGCACTAGGATTGGTCAATAAAGCACCATTACAATTGGCCCTCCTGACAGCGGGAATTCTCAAAGAACTGTGATTGGCTGCAAGCTGCGAGCAGCTGCTATAGAAAGGGCTGCCGCGGCTTTGGCAAATGTTCCGCTACAAATCACTGAGTTGTTTTAATAAAGAGCTGTTGTTGGAACACTGGTCTTGCGTACCTTCTCAGAACAGAACAGGTTGGACCAGCCTTTTCACTCTGATCCCCACTTTCAGGATTGTGGTTAGGTTGATCGGGCAGCCTGAATCTATTAGGGCTTGGAAAGTCCCCGAGCCTATTTTTGGGGCTGTGAGCCACTCACCATTGGGTAGTTTTTGCCCTCATCCTTGCCGTCTTAGGAATCCAGCAACTAGTCATCACTGCCTGGAGTTCCCCCAAACTTCAGCTGGATGGGGAGGGACCTCTGCAGCCTGAAGGGCTGCATCGGTGTCACATCTGGGGCCCTATTCCAGTTATGCCCTGAGCAGTGGCTCTGGCCTTGATCTCAGGGCTGGGGTTGTGCACACCACTGCCATGTGGCCCATTCCCCAGCATCTGTAACATTTAATTTGGTTTTGTGGGAGGGTTGACTTTGGGGCCAGTTGTGGTGCTGTGATTGGCTGGGTGTTCTCTGGTGTGGTTGACCTCTCTGTTTGGTGTCTGGTGGATTTCTCATGTTGCTGATGTGTAATCCCCTGTTGACTTTTATGGCCACTCAGAAAGTCGATTGGGGATGTCTCAATAGGGCAATTTGCTTGTTCAGGTTTGTTCTGAAAAAATGAACCAACATCTGCTCTGGCAAAAGGGGTAGTTTCCCTCTGATTCTCCTGAATTCACAGATGTGCTCCTTGATGGATCACCCTCTCTGCTTTAGGTTGCTTAGTTTATCTTCCACGTATGGGTCATCCTCTGCCTCCTCAAATCTGGCCTCTAATAGTCATCGGAACTCATCTACATCCTGCAGTTGAGAGGCCCTTCTCTTATGGAGGGTTGCTAGCCATCATCTTGCTTCTAGCCCCTCATAAATGGTACTCACCATGGCTCTGGGGGATGTCTATAGCATTCTAGGTGGATCTCAGCTGAGTCAAAGAATAGAGCTAGATGGTATGGGTTCTCATCAAATTTCCCCCCAAATTGGGGTGGTTCATTGAGCAGTACTCCTCCCTCCTCCTGTCGCCCTCTGTAACCTTGCACTCAAATTGGCTGGCCCCAGCTCCAGTTCGCAGAGAGGGAGGGAGCTGCCTGCTGCACGGGGGAGGAACTGGCTACAGCTTTGGATTCCTTTTTTTCCTAGTGGCTCTGGTCTTGCCTGATTCTCCTCCCTTCAAAGGGCTCTGTGGAAATTCTCATTTTAGGTGGCATGACGGGCCATCATCTTGAATGGTGGCCTGGTCAAATTCCTTCTTCAGTTGCTCTATGGACCTCCCCAGGGGTTCCGTTAGGGGCTTTGTGAGACTGGCCTGTGCCAGTCCCACTTCTAATCCACTCTTTCCAGTTCGCTCAGGGGCCTTTTCCCCTTTTGGGGCCTGTGGGAGGGGAAACTCAGCTTCAGCTGGTTTAGAGATTTTTTCCACTAATACTCATTGTTTTTCTTTCCTTCACTACAGCAGGTTTCTCTACTTTGGAATTCAAGGGGGGTTGCCCTCCTTCTGTCTTCTTCTGGTTGGAAACTAGGTATGTTTCTTGGGTCACCTGGAGCAGGCTTTCTTCTGATAGCCTGTCCTCTGCCATGGCTGCCTGAGTTTCTCTCCATGAACCCAGATATCGGGGAGTGATTGGAAAGGCTGGGACCCAATAACAATTTTTCTTTAATTTATAAATCATCATCTAAATGGTATTTAGGGAATTGAATCATGACCTTATTCTTTTCAGTGCCTGTTGCTGGTTCAGAACATTTCTTTGCTGCGGAAGGTTTGGGGGACCTCAGTAGAGACATTTCTTCCTCAGGTAAATTCAGTGATGGGATTCAGCTGATTCGCAATGGTTAGGCAGAATTGCTACCTATTTTTTTTGTTGAGTTCGGTGAACCAGCTCCATAATGACCAGACTACCATGCATTTACATGCCTCCAGTCCTTTGCTTGCTGCAATCTGGCTTTGCAAAAAGCAGGGAGGTTAGAGGCACGTGAATGCATGCTAGCTTGGTGCCTTAAGAAACCTTTTCTTTAATTCCTTTCCTGTGTTTAATCTGGCTTTTGTATACAGACAGTTGTGTACAGTTTAATTGTGGTTTACTATCCTGGTAAAGATGGCACAAGCCCCGTCAACAAGTCTGTCACTGATATCTCAGTTGGATGGAACAAACAATGTTTCCTGGTCTATGAAGTACAGTCTACTTCTGTGGAGAGAAGGGTTATGGAATGTAGTTCAAAACCCACTGGATGTAAATGCTTGGGATCCAGAAAATGAGAATGATGCCAAGAAGCAAGCTGACTTTAAACAGAACAATGAACGAGCTCTTTGTATTATTGGATTAACACTGAGTGACCAGCAGCTTGTCCGTATTTGTGGAGAAGAGTCTGCTGCTAGGTTTTGGGAGAATTTGAAGAGGATTTATGTTCGTGACAGTGTAGGTACACACATACATCTTACATGTAAACTGTTTAGGGCACATCTTCTGAAAGATGGAGATATGTTAGCTCATTTGAACTTCAAGAACTTTTCAAGAGCTAAATGAAAAGGAACTGATATTTTTAGAGCTGCATCAAATTTACATCATTCTTCCTCACTGGATGAAAGTTATTATGATTATGTATCTTCACTGGAAGTCCTTCCCAGAGACAAACTGACATTGACTAACATAACCAGAAGGTTGTTAGAAGAAGCAAGAAGATGACTGGATAGGGAACAACTGAAGAAGGAGCAACCACAAGAAGGGGATTTGTCTTCAACTGCCTATACTGTTAGGAAATGTTTTTCTTGTGGGGCTAGGGGACATATAGCTAGATTCTGTAAGAAGGGAAAATGACAAAATACTGGTAATCACCAGAAAGCTAAGAAGAATGTTAGTTTAGCTAAGTCTATCAATTCAACTGTAAACCATGATTTGTGGGTAGTTGATAGTGGAGCATCGCAGTGCATTATTAAAAATAGAGGTTTGTAATGATGTCCATGAGTAAGCAACATGTATCATTGGCAAATGGATCAAAGATGAAAGCGTCTGGTGAAGATACTGCATATTATTCTTGTATAAATGAGCATTTAACTATGTTATATGTATCTAAACTGATATTCAATTTGTTGTTAGTAAGGGCTTTAGTTAATATTGGTTATGTAGTAACCTTTAGGGTAGATAAATGTTTAATAGAGAAAGAGGGTAAAAGTGTCACTGCTACTTTAGAGAATGATTTATATGTGTTACATGATGACCAATTGCAGATGGCTAACTTGGCTTATAACAATGTTAAGCCACACGATAAATGTATATATTTGCTACATAGATGTCTGGGGCACATTAATTTCAAAATGCTCAAACAAACTGTAGAATTGTCAGAGGGAGTAAAATTAAAACCCTGTAGCAAGTACTTAAACTGTAATACTTGTCGCCAGGATAAAAGTAAAGTTACTCCTGCAAACAGACTTAATGAGTTTCAGACCAAAGAACCTTTAGAAGTTGTGTTTGCTGACATAATTGGTCCTAAGAAACCTAGTTTAGGAGGTGCCTGTTATGTTTTGAGTATAACGGACCATTACTCTTGGTACAGTTTCTGCTATCTCATGAAAAACAAAACAAAAACATTACAACATTTTTTTAACTGGCTAAAATTTGCTGAGAGAAAAATGAGGAGTAAAGTAATTACTTTAGTTACTGATAATGGGACTGGGTTTATTAACAAGAGATTCCAAACAATGCTAAAATTTACTGGTATCAAGCATAACTGTTCTGCACCTTACAGACCACAACATAACTCGTTTGTATAACGAAAAGGGCAAACATTACAAGCCATGGCTCGTACTATGTTATCTGATTCAGGTTTGCTTGAAACACTGTGGGGTGAAGCCATAATGTATAGCAACCATGTGTTAAACAATGTAGTTAACTTTTTGGCATGGCAGAAAACCAATTTTAAGTTACCTACATACATTTGGAGCTCTAGCATGGGTGCATATTCCCTCACAAGTAAGACTGAAAGGGCAACATAGAGATAAGAAATTATTTTTTGTAGGTTATGAGGCCAACCATAGATTGTTTAGATTCTGGGATCAAGGCACAGCTCATGTTTTTGTAGCACTAGTACAAAATTTCTTGAGCACGTTGGGTGAACAGGAATCCAGCAATGATGTTATTATTGACACCCAAATAGTCCCTAAAGATGAAATAAGTGCCACAAATAGCCATTAAAGAGGAAGAACAGGAGGAGGTAGGAGAATAGGCACAGGAGGAGGTAGAAGAACAGGAGAAGGTGGCACAGGTGAATCCACCAGTAAGCCCTGTATTACCAAGACATTCAACCCGAGGAACACGACCACCTGATAGATATCAGGCTAGTGTTGTATGCCAAATGAATACAGTTCCTGGTAACTATAATGAACTAAAACTGTATCCTGCTAAGGATCAGGCTGCTTGGCAGGAAGTAATGGATAAGGAACTTACAAAGGTTGGAGGTATATGAAAATGTTAAGTTACCATCTGGTAAACATGCCATAGGGTGTAAATGGTTTATAAACTAAAGACAAGTGTAGATGAGAATGTTATCCATAAAGCCAGGTTAGTAGCACAAGGGTTCAATCAGACAGCAAATGATTACAATGAGGTGTTTGCACCTAGTCTGAAGGCTATTAAGAGCAGCATTAGTGTGGGCAGCTAAGGAGAAATACATTACAAATCATTTAGATGTAGAGACGGCATATCTGCATGCACCGTTGCAACACACTATATATTTAAAGAAACCTTTAGGTATCAAAAATGACAATACAACTGATTGCTGGATATTGAAAAAGAGTCTTTATGGCTTGAAGCAATCAGGATATGAGTGGAACCAGAAGCTACTAAAATAATATCACTGTTAGAGAAGAAATTTAAGATAAAACAATTAGGGGAAATTAAACAATATCTTGGTTTAAAGATAGGTAAAACTAGGGGAGGATACAAAATCTCACAGGCAGAAAAAATTAACCTGTTACTGAAGAATTTTAAAATAGAACTTTGTAAACCAGCTAAAACACAGATTAGCCAGGAGTTTAGCCACTGTGATGTTCAAAGATCTATTTTGGATAAGAACATTTATCAGTCCTTGATTGGTAGTTTATCTTATCTCAGTAATTGGTCAAGGCCAGATATAGCATAAAGTGTTAATCAATTAGCAAGATTTAATGCTGAGCCAACTGAAAGGCACTGGTAACCTGCTAAGCATGTGTTAAGATATCTGAAACAAACAATGCATTATGCATTGTATTTGGAGCCTAAAGATGAACTAAGTCTAACTGCATATGTTGATGCAAGTTTTGCTACAGATGTAAATACACATAAATCTACATCAGGTACTGTAGTATTATTAGGAAAGGTGTTGATTGGATGGAGGTCTATTCGACAGAAAGTTTATCAACAATGGAGACTGAATTCTCATATTTGTCTTTATTATGTAGAGATTTAGTTTGTTATAAGCAACTATTAATTGATATGGGAATTGTTGTAACAGATTCTATTGTTGTATATGAAGACAACCAATCAGCAATACAGATGGCTTCAAATCTTGCTGTTAAGACAGATCAAAACACACAGATTTAAGATATTTAAATGTGAGACAATGTGTGCAAAGTAAGATGATTAAGCTGGAATACTGTATGTCAGAAAATAACATTGCATTTTACAAAACCCCAAGGCTCTGTAAAGCATAAGGCTTGCTGTGAGGATTATGGACTTAGAATGTAAGCTTGCATATATTGTCCTACCCAAAGGGGAAAATGTTAGGAATGTAAGTCACCTAACAGTTGGGTTGGAAAATATATAAACCAGGATAGATATTTTAATACTGCCTCTTTCAGGGAATGCTAAAATTGTCATTGGGTGTGATTCCTCAAGCAGCCATAAGATGGAGCTAGAAACCTGTCCTGTTGCTGAGAGTTTTGCCGTTCCTACATTTTCTTATTGATTGCTGCTGATCGTAGTTCTTCTTGGATTTGATGTAAGCCTGTTACTGAATTGTTTTTGATACTGGACTTTGTTATTGGATTATCCCTGGACTGAAAACTGACTGCTTTAACCATGAATGACTTGGACTATTTGTTGAACTTTGCTTAACCATTTTACTGGAAGTAAAAACCTACATTTTACTATACAGTGTATATTTGTGCTGGCTGTGTGTGTGTTCTTCACCACTCTCACTATGTTTCCCTGTGTGCGCTCATTCTCCTAACGGGGAATTACTTCAACATATACCATCCTCTGTTCCTGTTTGTTTACAGAGTTAAAATCACATGATAGATCAGAAGATCTCCAGTAGCAAAATGGACTGTTTCATATCAGAAGGTAGAGAGGTCTGCTTTCTCAATTGCTTCTCTAAATAGCTTTTTTTTTTTATCTGCAAGTAGAAGAAACAGCAGAGTCAGGTGGGGGATAGAAGAGTTTGAGTCCAAGCCTTTTACTTCTTTTCATACTGATTTCCCAAACTGAGTTTTTAATATCATGGAGAAGAAATACATCATGTTACAATTTCACTCCATTTGGAAGTGGTACAGCCCTCTTTATGACTTTAGAACTTTTTTTTTTGTTGTGTCACTGAATTGAATGTTTAAACCTGGCATTTTTGAATCAGGCAAAGTGAGCTTTTTTTCAAGTTTGATTTTTCAAGCCTGGGGGTTTTTTTTTTTATTTATTCCCATACACCCCTCCTTTTTCTCTAAGAAGGGATATCTCTTCCTCTAATGCAGTATAGACACAGGCAGAGTGTTTAATTCACACATTTTGCATGCAACGCTCCTTTCTCTGGCTTAATCTCTCCAGACTTCATTCCAAACCCCTAACAAAGTCTAAGTAAGTGTAAATACCAGAAACTATCATTCATACTTTAAAAAAAAAATCATTTAGACTCAAAATAGCATCCACTAATCCAGGAGTGGGGGGGGGAGCCCAGTTTTTTGAGATGCCAGACTAGCGTGCATTCATGTGCCTTCAACCCCCTTGTTTGCTGCAAAGCTAGATTGCAGCAAGCTAAGGATTGGAGGTTTGTGAATGCAAGCTTGTTGGGCCATTTCAGAGCCGGTTCACTGAACTCAACAAAAAATTAGGTATTGGTTCTGCCAAACCAGTTGTTAAATTATTTGAATCCTACCACTGGTAATTGGATAGAAGGAGATTCAGAAAAATCTTGGCAAACAGAATGACTAGGAAGAAAGAGGAGCTAGTTAGGAATAGTCTTCCTCCTTTGTGAGACACGGCTCTGTTGATTCCATGTGCTAATCACCCCATCTCCTCCCCATGCACAGAAGTAGTCAGTGGGAAAAGATGAGTATCAAGCTCTCCCCAACTCCCTTTGTTTCCAAATTTTCTGTGAAATTTCTGAGCTTTCTTTTAACTGAACCCTAGGCAACAACAGAACTGTACACTTTTCATATGATCATTACAATGGAGGCATTCATGTACCTGAATTTATTCCCATAGTGGCTGCAACATCACACTTCCCTTGGTTGTTCCTGATCTATTGGTCCATGTGCTCCTTGTCTGTAGTTTTCAGGATAATGAAGGCTGATAAACACAGCATTTCTTCTATGTTATCTCTTTTCCCTGCCTACCACATAGAATATCATCTGCCCTTTCAGAAAAGTATTACAGCACTGGATTGTGGTGCCACATTGAAGTGTGGCAGGGGAATGGAGCACCATTCTGAATGCCTGAATTTTTGCATTCAGCAGCTCATAGGGGCATAATTAGATCCTGGAGGGATTGGCAATAAAAAGGAGAACATTCGAAGGTGTCAAGTAGAGCCATGAATTCCCTATGTTGTAAGAAGAAATCCCAAAAACTGGTGCAAAAGAGGACGGTCTCCATTATTAGAACCAGAGACATGGCTGCCTGACCAACCATTGAAGGAAGTAAAGAGTAAAAGGCAATGACACTAGCAGTGGAAAAGTGAGATAAAAGGAAAGTACCTGAGTAGATCTGTGATAGCCAAAGAAGACAGAAGGCTCCAAAATGAGACAATAAAGCAGGCAGTGGTCTTGGTGGTAGGAGCATTTTTGGTGGATTGAGTGACTGATTTTTGTGCTGAAAGACTCACAAGCAATACACAAAAGGAGACAAAGAAGAGACGATATGAATTTTCTCTTTTTTATATGTGTGGATGGTGGAGAGAGAGATTTGCAGTGATGAGTTTTGTGTTTGGCGCACTGGAGAGAAGAGACAGAGGCAAGTTAAAGCTAACAAGGCTTTATTTGCTAACTTCTATCTCAGCCACAGCTAGCCACAAGCTCAAGGCAGCCAGTTGAGAGAGAGAAAGAGAGACAGCTGATTCTGTTTGACAACTCTTTTGAAATGGAGCTGTCAAATGGCTCAGCCAATCAGAGGCTTCTCCGGCTCATGCTCAAAAAGCAGACCGGAGACTTGTTGGACGCAACAGTGAGAACTGTAAAAGGCATGCAGAGAGAAAGCAAAATAAAAAGAATGTCAAGCTAGAGTGATTGTGCACTTTTGAAAGAAGACATCTTGAAATAGGAAATTGCTGAGTTAAGAAAGAAGATTAGAGGTTTTCTGTACTTGTGGACGGTGGAAGTGGAAGGATAGAAACAAATGTTGACTGTCTGAGACTACTGAGAGATGGGGATTGGCAGCAGTGAGAACTGTGAAGGAAGTGTAGTGAGAAAGTGAAATAAAAGGAATGATGAGTTATAATGACTGTGCACTTTTTTGAAAGAATACATCTTGAGACAAGAACTGCTCAGTGAAGAAAGAAGATTGGAGGTTTTGCAAATTGCAATATGTATGTATGTATGTATGTATGTATGTATGAATCTTTGGTTATTCGGGTTTTCTCCCACATAAAATTGGACGTATCTAGGCAACGTTTTGATGAAGTCTCATTCATCATCTTCAGGCTTGTTTCTTCGGCTCTGTGCTTCTCAGAGTAATGTGAGCTTGCAGCTGCTTCTTCCTTTTAACTGCTAGTGGGGGTGTGACTTGATTGGGTGGGGGCTTGGCTGTGTTCTGATTGGGTGGGGGGGTTCTTATATGTTCTCATTGGTTGGGGGTTTGGCTGTGTTCTGTTTGGTGGGGGGGGGGTTGGCTGTGTTCTGATTGGCTGGGGGTGTGTTGGCCGGGGATTTGAGCTGGTGAGCTGGGATCCTGTTGTTTGGCTTTGCCAGACAGGTGAACAGAATTACAGCTCACCAGCTCAAATCCCCCAGCAACTAAGACTAACCTGAGCACAAGCAAGCCCTCACCTGAACAGAACATACCCTCAGCCAATCAGAAAACACCCAACCCCCCCACCAATCAGAACACAACCAAACCCCCAACCAATGAGAACACACCCCTACCCAATCAGAACACAACCAAGCCCCCACCCAATCAAGTCATACCCCCACTAGCAGTTAAAAGGAAGAAGCAGCTGCAAGCTCACATTACTCTGAGAAGCACAGAGCCAAAGAAACAAGTCTGAAGATGATGAATGAGACTTCATTGAAACGTTGCCTAGATACTTCCAATTTTAGGCAGGAGAAAATCCGAATAACCAAAGATCCACATACAAATACCCGCGAAAACCTCAGAAAATATATACATATACATATACATATACATATACATATACATATACATATACATATACATATACATATACATATACATATACATATACATA
>BLBF01000095.1:5245345-5260824 GCA_015471245.1 Laticauda colubrina | reverse complement strand
ACATATACATATACATATACATATACATATACATATACATATACATACATACATACATACATACATACATGTATGTATATATATCTGTGAAAATCTACGAATAGATTTTCATAGGTACAGCTATGTAAGTCTTGGTGTGTTCGGGTTTTTTCCCATGGAAGATTAAGAGTATCTTGGCAACGTTTTGGAGATCTAGGCCCCAAATGACAAACAAGAAGAATTCTATTAAAAATGACATATGAAAATAATTGAACTTTGCTAATATAGTTATGATGGGAGATTTTAATGGGATTGTAGATAATAAACTGGACTATACAGCAGAGAAAACAACAAAGCAAAACAGAAAGACTCTCCCAAAATCTTTTTTTTAAATAGTAGATCAAATAGAATTAAAATATACATGGAGAGAAAGAAATGCTAAAACTAAACAATATACCTTCTACTCAAATAGACATTTATCATGGTCCAGATAGATATGATATGTATGTCAACAGAATTGTTAGCTAAAATTCAAGAAATAAATATTGAAACAAGTACTTGGGCAGATCACAATCCAATGACAATTAAATGGAAAGGACAAAGAAGATCTAGATGGACCTTAAGCAATACTATATTAAAGGAAAAAGACTTCACACAGTACATGGAGAAAGAACTGGCTTTCTTCTTTAGAGAAAACAAAAAAGAAGATACATCAATCCAGAATGTATGGGATACAATGAAGACATATGCCAAAGGCTTGATAATAGACTATACAAGGGAAGAAATACCATGAAAAGACTAGCCTCTAAGGCATTAGAGGATGAGTATAAAGGACTTGGAAAACAGCTACAGAAAATGCCACAGAAAAAGAACATTAAATTAAAAATGGATATAATTAAACATAAAATGGGTCTAATAGAAAAAGAGGAATTAGCACAGAAAATTAGAAGTGCTAAACAGAACTACTTTGAAGATGCAAATAAACCAGGTAGATGGTTAGCATATAAATTGAGAAAGGAGAAAGAATTAAGGAAAATACTGCAATTAATAGATGACCAAGGCCAAGTTTGCTATGGTAGTAAAGAGAAGAAAGAAATCACACGAGACTATTTTGGGAAACTATACACACAAAAGAATATTGATGAGGAAAGAGTTAAACAGTATTTACAGAATGCTAATTTACCCCAGATACCTAAAGAGATTGAAACAATATTAGAAAGCAATATAAGGATGATGGGGTTAACTGAAGCACTTAAGAAGCAAAATAATGGAAAGGCACAAGGCCCAGATGGACTTCTGGCAGAATTTCATAAAACACTACAAGAATCATTGAATTTTCCATTGCTAGAAGTTATGAATGAAGTTATGTTAAAGAAGAAGATACCTAAATCATGGTCAGAAGCTTATATTACACTTGTCGCAAAAGAGGCTGATCCATTACAAATCAAGAACTATAGACCTATTTCCTTACTAAACACAGATTATAATATTTTTGCTTCAATATTGGCAGAAAGACTTAAAAATACTTAAACAATATTGTCCATCCTGATCAAAATGGATTTCTGCCAAAGAGACAAATTAAAGATAATATGAGAGTAATCTTGGACGCTTTGGAATATTGCGAGGCACACCCTGAAAAACAAATGGCTTTGATATTTCTAGATACGCAGAAGGCATTTGATAATGTGAATTGGTAATTCATGTTATTACAGTTGGAACATATGGTCTTTACTAAAAAATTTATTCAAGCAATAGAAGCTATATATCATAAATGTGAGGTGGAAGCAGATAAAAAACCACCAAAAGATTCTTTGATCCAAGGAAAACAAGGTTTTATTCATGTGTCTGCAGAGACGGGTTCCCTCAGGCATTGAAGGAACCCAGAGCAAAATTCAGGCAGCATTTTTATACCCTAACTGTCCACCCCCTCATACGAGGGCTTGGCTCACATTCTTTCTGTTTTTAAATTGACACATATATTTTGAAGGTTTATGCTGGCTCCCTATCTAACAAAAGCAGTTACACGGTTTCTGACACCTCAGCACTTTATTACAATTCCTCATTGTTCTAGCCTCATCTTGTTTTTTTTCTCCTGTGCACAAACTGGAACACTTTCTTATTTAGCAGAGCTACTGAGTTTGAGACACACTTCCTTATTTAATTCAATGGGCCATCCAACATGACTTTGGTTCTGCTCACAATCCCCCCTTTTTCTTTTTCCACTCTTGTCTCAAACTCAAGTAGCAGATCCTCTGCTTCTTTCAGAGTGATTTCTCTCCGATACATCATTAGAGGTTCTGCTTCCTGCTTCTTCTCAAATCTTGAACCCAAGGATTTCCCTATCTTTCCACACACTGTTATTGTACCAGGGAGACACTGAACACAACAACACAACAATAAACAGCATATAATAATCAATATAATTCCCATTATGGTAGATCTAAACCAAGTGGAACTGGGAAGCCAAGACCATATTGCTCCCCACAGGTCTGGCAATGAGGATTCACCTCTTTGTGATAATGGATTGGAGCGAATACGTTCTTCCATTACTTTTACTGTCTTTGTAATATTGGGTTGGAAATCAGGGATATATACACAGCAATGTGAATGAATCAGAGCACACACACACCCTTTTGTAGCTAATACAATGTCTAAAGCATACCTATTTTGTAGAGCAACCTGTCTTACTTCAGAAAGCTCGGTGTTAATCATTTTAATATTCTTTATTGTATCATTGAACATTGTTACCGTGAAGTTATTTAGAATATGTATATCTCGGTACTTCATGGCTACTCCCAATGGTGTTATTATACCACGGGAAATTTGGGTCCAAAGTCTCTGGGTAAAGCCAGATTCTGAGTCTCTTTTATTACGTATCCAGCCTTGGGGAAGGCCATCAAGTTTATATATCACCGGTATCGCATACCCGAGTGTACATGTGCCACTCCAGTAAGGTGGCATCTCCTTGTATGCATATTTCCCACACAATACCCACCTAAAGTTTTCCATAGCATAGGTCTGTTGTGATGTTCGGGTCCAATTGATCATTTACTCAAAATGCATACACATCTGATACTGATCTTGATTAAATAATCTAATTTATGATAACTCTAGGTATAGCTATGGTTACTACAGGATGATGGCATATCAAAAGTCTTATTACATTTTTCCCAATCTCCAAAATGGAGCCCTCTAGTTTCATTTCTCCTAAAACACACATACGCCGTTTCCCTTAAATGAACAAAAATCCTTCCTGTTATATTTTGTTCTACACCATATTTTTCTGTCCCATGCCCCGTGGTCTTAGTCTGTTCTGATCAAGTGGAATTGCATGTAGGATTAATCCTTCACCTGTTCTTCCTGGCATGTGCATGCATAACCAGCAATAGGTGATGTTCAAGGAATGTGAGACCTTGAGATCCTTTATGAACACATTGTCATCCCACAAGTCTGTTCCCAAGTCACCCGCAGGTCCAACATATTGTGAACTTCTTTGATGTATTAATGTAAATATAGTTGCAACAAATAGTCCTCTCCAGAGTTCAGCCGACATCTCCATGGTGGTTTCTGCTGGCTATTTCTTCAAGGTTACCTTTAGCAGCTGACCATCCACTGGGATTGCCTTCCAAGGTTTCTCAGGTTCCGGTGCTTTCTTGACTCTGCTGTAATGCATCCAGCCTCCTTCCTGAGTACGGACTGCAGATTCAGTCGTCAGTAGCACCTGGTACGGACCTTCCCAGCTAGGTTGCAGTTTTTCACTTCTCCAAGTCTTTATCAGGACCCAGTCTCCAGCCTTGTGTGGGTGTTGGCTACCAGCCAAAGGTGGTTGTTGCACCAACAGTCCCTGTTTGTGAAGAGAAAGCAAAGACCGAGACAGCGCCAGAAAATATTTCCAAAAGAACAAGTCCCTGAACTCTGGTATGGGATTGTCTAGTTTGACCAAATAGGGTCTCCCCATAAGCATTTCAAAAGGAGAAACCCCTGTGTCTTTCCTTGGACAAGTTCTGATCCTGAGCAGAGCTAAGGAAAGATTCTTTGTCCATGGCAAACCATTTTCAAGTTGTTGTTTGGTCAAGTGTTTCTTCAATTCCCCGTTCGCTTTTTCAATTTTTACACTGGATTCAGAATGCCATGGGGTGTGTAATTCCCATTTCACCCCCACCACCTCCATTACCCTTTGCAGAACCTTTTGGGTGAAATGTGTTCCTCTGTCTGAATCTATTGCTTCCATCATTCCATATCGTGGGATAATCTGTTCTAGCAAGATCTTGGTTACTGTGGGAGCTGTGGCTCTTCTAGTGGGATAAGCCTCTACCCACCCCGTTAGTTGGTCTTTGATCACAAGCAGGTATTTCCAACCCCCCTTTTCTGGCAACTCAGTGAAATCAATTTGTGCTCTCTGAAAAGGCCGACCCACTAAGGGTCGCCCTCCCATCTCTTTCTTGCGTGCCGCTTTCTTATTTACTTTCAAACAAATCAAACATTTCCAGCAGATGCTCTGAGCTACCGTCCACATCCTCAGACTCCAATAGTGAGATTTAACGGACATGACTAAGGTCTCCATTCCCCAATGTCCTCCTTCATGAACTTTCTCCAATATTTCCCTCATGACAATGGGTGACACCACCTTGACTCCCTCCGACATCTTCCATCCCTCTGGGGTTTTGACACACCCCTCTTTCTCCAACTCCAACTTTTCCTTTTTCTCTGGCTCCCATTCCTCCCTCTCGTCCTCCTTTGCCAGTATTGGTACGATACCATTACCAATTCTATCTCCCCTGCAGCTTCCTTCGCCCATTTGTCCACCCATCGGTTTCCCACAACCTCCGGTGTGTTCCCCTTCTGATGTGCGCTCACAAGGACAATTGATACTCGGCTGGGAGTTGCAATGCCTCTAAGGCTTGCTCTACTAACTGCACTTGCTCTATTTGTTTCCCATCTGCCTCGATATACCCTGTTTCTTTCCAGATTTTCCCAAACGTGTGCACACACACACCCCATGCATACTTGGAATCAGTCCAAATCGTTACTTCCATCCCCTCAGCCAATTCCAAGGCTCTGGTCAGGGCAAGCAATTCACATTTCTGGGCTGACCAAGCAGCTGGGAGTGACCCTTTCTCTATTACCTCACCTTCCCCAGTTACTATTGCAAACCCAGATTTTCGCTTTCCATTTTCCACCCTGCTAGATCCATCTATAAACCACCTCTCTCCCTTCTCCAATGGAGTCTCTTCCAAGTCCTCTCTAACCTTCGTCATGAGATCCACTTGCAATAGACAATCATAGTCTTCCGGTTCCCACGCCTGTCTTCTCCCCTCCAAGAATTCTGCTGGATTTAGATTCTTGTCTGTCCCTATTACCACATCAGGACTGGTTCTCAAAATGGTTTCATACTTCAATATCCTCCCTTTGGTCATCCAAGTGGTAGCCAGCTGGCTCAACACTGAGTTGACCTGATGAGGCGAATGCACCACCAAAGCTCCCCAAAGGTTAACTTTTTGCTCTCCACCACCAACATTGCTGTTGCTGCCATCGCCTGAACACAAACTGGCCATCCTTTCACAACCGGCTCCAAACACTTGCTTCGGAAGGCTACCGGCTGGTACTGCCGCCCCTCTTTTGGGCAAGGACTCCAACTGCTGTTCCCTGAGCCACCGCCACATACAAATGAAACGGTAATTTTAGGTTTGGCAAGGCTAAAACCAGAGCGGTTGACAAAGCCTTCTTCAGCTCTTCCTACCTTTCACTATCTCCCTCCTCCCATTCTATGTGCTCTCCCTTTCCAGGCAACTTTCTATGCAAAAACTGTGCCAACACTGTGAATTGGTCTACCCAGATTCTGCAATACCCCAATAATCCCAACGTTTTCCGCACCTCTGTCTTGTTCCTGGGAGGAGCCAAGCTCATGATCCCCTTCACCCTTTCAGGGTCCAAGGACCTAACCCCCTGCTGAATGTAATGTCCCAAATATTTCACCTTTTTTTCAACAAACTGAAGCTTCTCTTTTGAGACTTTCAGCCCCTGCTCCTTCAGCCAATTCAACAGACTCACATAAGCCGCTCTCACTTCCTTCTCTTTCTCCCCAGTTAACAACAAGTCATCCACGTACTGAATTAGGGTGATTCCTTTCTCTCTCTCAAACGACACCAACTTTTCTTCCAACGCCTGTCCAGACAACAAAGGGTTCTCGGTATATCCCTGAGGAAGTCCCGTCCACCTCAACTGCTGTTTCCTTCCACTTTCAGGATCATTCCATTCAAAAGCAAACAAGTCTCTACTCCCCTCCTCCAAGGGGCACGCCTAAAAGGCATCCTTCAGATCTATCACAGTAAACCATTTGTCTTTGGGAGGGATCCGCCCCAAGGTGGTATAGGGATCAGGAACCACTGGGAATTTAGGAACCACTAACTCATTCATCCTCCTCAAATCATTAACCAATCAATACTTCCCATCCTTTTTTATTACTGCTTAAACCGGTGAATTGAACAGTGACATAATAGGTTCCAACAGCATATTTTATGGGGACAGCCACAAAAATGGTGACTGGATTCCCCTGCTCATTCATGTCATTTGGGACTTCTCTGACTGGGAGGGCCGACACGGGATTGGCCAACCTTCCTCCTAGAGGCAAATTCTCTAGGTGCTTGTTTAATTGAGCCAGTTCCCTTCTGAGTCCTGGATATGCAGGTGGAGGTGGAGCCTGGGCAACTGGAGCCGGCAGGGGCGATGGTGCCAGGACTGCCAGAGCCGATTCCGGTGGACTCCCCATCCATTCCTCAGTTTCGCTTTTCTCCACCTTGCTGACAAACTGTCCTACTTCTGTTTCTGGTGGAACTGGACCTTCAAAGTGAACATGATACCATACCTCCACATAGGGTATTTGCTCCTTCATCCGGTATTTCACTATATACTCTTTCAGCTGAGTTATCCAGTACGTGCTGGTATTCCCTTCGGGATCCCAGTGGTAAGGAAACTCAGGGTCTACTAGGGGATACTTCAGCCACCTATATTGGCAAAGGTAGATCATTTTCTTTTTCTCTAGACTCCGAGTGTAAGTCCTCAGATGGGGCAACAACCATTGTTGTAGTAGTTGATCCAATGGGGAGTCAGTCGGAATCAGCCTTCTCGGGGTCTTTTCTATCTCAATACCCGTTCCCTCTTGGAATGTCTAACACTTGCTTTGTCCCTTTCCCATTCTCCACGCTACCCGCCAACAATCTCCCAGAGATTCCCAACTCAGGGATTTACACTGTCCTCCAGCAGTCGCTGGATTCCCAGAGTTTAAGGAGAGTATATCCTTTCTTCTATCCTGAAAGGCAGCAAACTCACCTGATACACCCCTGGTCTCCCAGAGATGAAAGGAGTGTGGGCGTCCCCACTTCAGGTGATCAACGACACTCCCAGAGCATCAGGCTGGCTTCTCTCTCTTTTGTTTCCAAGGATCGTCTGCTGAGTGCAGTTACCCCGGGATCCAACTGAGACAAGGGAGGGGCCCCTCTACAATGGGAGGCGGTGGCGCCACACTTACCCAGTCCCTTTTCTCCAGTCGAAATTCCGTTGGTCCCCACGTTGGTCGCCAAATTGTGAGGTGGAAGCAGATAAAAAACCACCAAAAGATTCATTGATCCAAGGAAAACAAGGTTTTATTCACGTGTCTGCAGAGACGGGTTCTCTCAGGCATTGAAGGAACCCAGAGCAAAATTCAGGCAGCATTTTTATACCCTAACTGTCTGCCTCCTCGTATGAGGGCTTGGCTCACATTCTTTCTGTTTTTAAATTGACACATATATTTTGAAGGTTTATGCTGACTCCCTATCTAGCAAAATCAGTTACACGGTTTCTGACACCTCAGCACTTTATTACAATTCCCCATTGTTCTAGCCTCATCTTGTTTTTTTTCTCCTGTGCACAAACTGGAACACTTTCTTATTTAGCAGAGCTACTGAGTTTGAGACACACTTCCTTATTTAATTCAATGGGCCATCCAACATGACTTTGGTTCTGCTCACATAAGCAATGATATAAATAAGTTATGACAGAGGGAGAACTGACAGACTCTCTTGATATAAGAAAAGGAACAAGACAAGGGTGCCCAGTATCACCTCTGTTGTTTGTGTTAACCTTGGAAGTGCTAAACAGAAATATTAGAAAAAAAAAGATATAAAAGGGATGAAAATTAAAAAGGAAGAATTTAAGTTGCAAGCATTCGCAGATGATCTGGTTTTCATTTTAGAAGACCCACTAGAAACAGCATCAAAATTGATAGAAAATATAGGCATATGGAAAGGTGGCTGGTTTGATAAGATAAAGATAAGACAAAGATTTTGACAAAGAATCTGCTATCAAGACAAAAGGAAGAACTTCAGATCTATTGAAAATTCAGATCACAAATAAGATCAAGTACTTGGGGATACATTTGACAAGAAGATGCAGTACACTTAAAAAGAATAATTATATTAAACTCAAACAGCAGATAGCGCTAGATTTGATTGAAATGGGAAAATTTACAAATGTCATTAATAGGGAGAATATCAACAATGAAGATGAACATATTGCCCAGAAATTTATATTTGTTCCAAACAATTCCAATTAGGCTTGGAAAAGATTACTTTGAAGATTTAAATAAAATTGTGTTGAAATATATATATATGGCAAGGTAAGAAAGCGAGAATAAAGTTAAAACTTTTGCAAGATGCTAGAATAAGGGAGAATTTGGTTTGCCTAATTGGGAGTTGTATTACCAAGCTACAAATTTAATGTGGTTTAAGGAATGGATAACATTAAGAAATACTGGATTGTTGCCATTTGAAGGACATGATCTGTTGTTGGGATGACATGCTTTTCTATGGTATAAAGGAACTAAAACACAGGGATATTTTAGAAGACATTATATACGGGAGTTTCTATGGTTAAATTGGGAGAAGACTAAAAGACAATGTTATTTGAAAGTTCCAGTCTGGCTATCGACTATTAAAGCATTTTCTTATCCTGTAATATATAAAAAGGAACAAACAGTTAGATATGGTGAAATATTGAATGAAAAGGGTGAACTTAAATCTATACAAAAATTAGAAGAACAAGGTATAAAGATGAATTGGTTTTCATATGCACAAATACATTCAAGGTGTGATAAAGACTCTAAAACAGAAGGTTTCCATGATAAACTGACTGATTTAGATAAGATTTTGACAGGTACTGATGAAAAGATGATTAAAAAATTGTATGGATACTTATTAGAAATTAAACTAGAAGAAGAACAAGTTAAAGAAACAATGACTGCTCGGGGGAAGAATTTTGGATATGGGATTGATTTAGAAAAATGGCAAAAATTGTGATCTCAAAATTATAAAATGACAATGTCAACAGCATATAAAGAAAATTTGTATGAGATGTTTTAGAGGTGGCATTTCCCCCAAGAATAGCAAGAATGTTCAAGAAGAAATCTAAAAAATGTTGGAAATGTCAGCAGACATCTGGCTCATATTACCATATGTGGTGGACTTGTACGGATGCTAAAAAATATTGGACTAAAATCCACACATGGTTGGAAAAAATGACAAAAAAGCATATATATTTGAAACAAGAGATATTTTTATTAGGAATTCTACTTGAAATATATTGTAAAGAATTGAAATAACTGATTGTAAATGTATTAACAGCGGCTAGGATTGTATTTGCTAAAAACTGGAAAAATGAGAAAATAGCATCACAGGAGGAAATTATTTAAAAAATATTGGAATGTGCTGAAATGAGTAGATTGACATTTGAAATCGGAGAACAAGATGATAAACAATTTTATAAAATTTGGGATCTATTCTATCAATGGTTAGAAAATAAAACATGGTAATGAAATATGTAGATTCTTAGAAAATAATAAATATATAAAGATATATTCTTTTCTTATTATATCTACAAAATGACTGTTGGATAGATCTGAGATCATAATATGAACTGTTATAAAACAAATGAAGTAAAATATGATTATTTCGTGAAACATGAATGAATAAAAGTATAGTCAAATGATTGATTAACAATGATATTAATGTATTTAATATTTGATTGAAAATATGAGAATATATACAATGTAATTGTAATTGAAGACTACGAAATATAAGCACAAAACAATTTGTAAACCGACTGGCACAGTGTATGTATATATATGGAAGATGGCTTGATGTTTTTATGTTTTGTTTGTCTATGTTTGTCTTAAAAACCAATAAAAAAAACCGTTTAAAACCTTTTGTTCCAATTGGCCAAGATCCAGGAAAACTCATCCACAGACTCAATGGGTTTCTGTTGGCAAGAGTCTGCTTACCTGGACCAGGTCCATTGATCAGGTTAACTTGGAGTCCCATCTGGGGTGCCAAATTGTTGAAAGAAATGTCCTTCTGGGTTCAGTTCCAAATGGGGAAGAAGACACTGGATTCATGGAAGTTGCTTGGAAAGAGGGTTTAATGGTGGACAGAACAACATGCCTTGGAGTTCCTGAGTGAAAAGGGCTGAGACACCGAGAGTCCCTTAGTTATATAACCTCTGTTGGGCTCCACCTTAGTGTTTCCTGTTCCTGTGTAAGGTATGTATCCCACTGGCTGTCAGACTCCCAGGGGCGGGGGTCTTAGCTAACTTTGTAGACTTTGTCTGGACCACAGGGCTTTACCTGAGTGCTGGCTGATGCAATCTTTCCAGGCCATGTGGTGAAATGAGTAATCTTTTATTTATTTATTTATTTTATTTTGATTTGTCAATCGCTTTTACAAGACAATAAGTATAGTATATACAGTTATGAATACATGAAATAGGTACACATAAGAAAAATAAAAGAAACAATAGGAAAGGGACGGTAGGCACGTTGGTGCACTTTTCATGTCCTGAGGGCCATATCTTAAGGCCCTGTCACACTGCAATAATGGATGCAAAGAGGAAGCAAAATGGAAAAAAAATATTACCATCCGTTCTAAAACGCAATGTACTCACTGCCTCCGTTTGGCTTCTTCTCAATCCGTCCAGCGTCCGTTTATTGAAGTTTCATCCGCTCCAAAAGTTTTAGGCTGCCTAAAACTTTTGCACGGAAAATGTATCCAATTCGTCCATTCTGCATCCGCTACGCATTGGCTACGCATCCTCTATATCCGCAAGGAATCCGCTGCATATCCGCGCAACTCGCATCCACCCGGACGCAGGGAGGAAGCAGAACGGACACAGAACGGATGCAGAACGAATGCAGAACAGAAACAAAGCATTTAAAACGGAAAAAACATTCTCAGAGGGGACCTATCTCGGATATTAAGGATGCCTAGAGGATGCCTAGAGGATGCCTAGAGGATGCCTAGAGGATGCAAAGGGACACGTATACTACCTATAAAAAGGGGGAGCAACTTGCCTGCTTCGCACTTTCAGACCAGCAGCCCAGCGGTGCAGACCTCTGCAGCCTTCTTCTTCCTCTACCTCTTCCACAGCATCCAGTCATCTCCAGCATGGATTGCGACAAAATCCTTTTGGCAGCCAACATCCTTCTGCATCACTGCGAAACCATCAACAGTCTCTGTGAACTCTACTACGGCAAGAAAAGGAGGCACCCAAAAAAAGTCTGGGTCCAAAGATGGTTAGCCAGAAAAGCACAGTACCAACTTTACGACAAGCTGATGGTGGAGCTCAGGAGCGAAGACACTCGGGCGTTCCAGAACTTCATGAATATGCCTCCAGCCATGTTTGACGAACTTCTGCAGCGCCTGACACCCAGACTGAGCAAGACAAAAACCAACTTCCCGCCCAGCCAGGAACCTAGGCTCAAGGTGGCACTGACTCTGCGCCACCTGGCCTCAGGGACCCCCTACAGGAGCATGCAGTACGGCTGGAGGGTGCCACCAAGCACCATCAGCTTTGTGGTCAGAGAAGTGGTGTGGGCCATCCTCGAAGAATACAAGGAGGAGCTCCTCCAGTGCCCCTCCACTGAAGAAGGATGGAAGAAAGTTGCAGAGCAGTGGTATCAGAAGTGGAACTTCCCCCACACCGTTGGAGCCATCGATGGCAAGCACGTGGCCTGCAAGGTTCCAGCCAACTCGCGGTCCACTTATTTCAACTACAAGGGCTTCTTCAGCATCATCCTCTTCGCCATGGTCAATGCTGACTACAAGTTCATGTACATCGATGTTTCAGGCAACGGCTCATATTCTGATGCCCAGGTATACAACGACAGTCACCTCAAGGAGGGGCTGGAAAGCAACCTCATGGTGGGCTTCCCAGATCCAGACCCCTTGCCCAACGACACGCAAGATGTGCCCTACTTCATCGTGGGGGATGACGCCTTCTCCCTCTCAACCTACCTCATGAAGCCCTACACCTCCAAATACCTCACCCGTGAAGAGAGGATCTTCAACTACAGGCTGTCCAGGGCAAGGTGGGTGGTGGAGAACGCCTTTGGCATCCTGGCCGACAGGTTCCAGGTACTTCTCAACACCATGCAGCATCGCCCACAGAGCATGAGGAGGATCCTGGAAGTTTGCTGCATCCTGCACAATCTCATGCGCACCCGCTACCCAGTCTTGCAGAACAGGCTCATGGACCTCCAGCAAGGCAATGGGGACATGGAGCCTGGGGAATGGAGGCAAGGGCGAAACCTGATCGACACTGAGGATGTGCAAGGGCCCAACAGAGCCTCACGTGAGGCGAAGAAGCAGCGCAACCTTCTGAAAGACTGGTGCAACTCCCCAGCTGGAGCAGTGGAGTGGCAAGACAGGATGGTAGATGCTTAATGGATGCTTCCTTCAGCCTGTCTCATCACACGGATGAGTTTGGGCCATGTATGTTTGGTTGGCCTACAATGAACAGGGCGTTTAATGAAGAGTTGTGTTTATGTTGACATGTGTGGATCAATGCTTACATTGTAATTGATAAGGGCCATAGGGATGGCAGCTAGGAGGGTGGACCATACAGTCCCACTATGCTTGCACTGGAGATTTATCTATCCCACAGCTATCTTAACCCATCCCAAAGATATCCCTGCCCATCCCACAGCTATCTTAACCCAAAGGTATCCCTGCCCATCCCATAGCTAACTTAACCCATCCCAAAGGTATCCCTGGCCATCCCACAGCTATCTTAACCCATCCCAAAGGTATCCCTGGCCATCCCACAGCTATCTTAACCCAAAGGTATCCCTGCCCATCCCCCAGCTATCTTAACCCAAAGATATCCCTGCCCATCCCACAGCAATCTTAACCCATCCCAAAGGTATCCCTGCCCATCCCACAGCTATCTTAACCCAAAGATATCCCTGCCCATCCCACAGCAATCTTAACCCATCCCAAAGGTATCCCTGCCCATCCCACAGCTATCTCTCTCAACCCATCCCACAAGTATGCAAAGGCTAAACCATTTCTAAAAGTTTCCACCCAGACTTTTTAGAAAAAAAATAATGAAGCAAGCATGTGAAACAAAGATAAACTTTATCAAAAACAACCTGAAAAGTAAACATGAACCAAGTAAAGTGTCCAAATAAAGTCCACAAATATCCAGGCACTCCGGTACTCTGGTACTCCGCTTGGTCACTCAGAGGTGTGTGCCCAGTGTAATTTTTAGGGTGCAGGTGCTCTGGAGGTGGGTGCTGCTGCTGTGCTGGTTTGAGGTGCTGATGGAGTGCCTGGCCCCGAGAGGACAACAGGGGACGGTGTGTTCAGAAAGGTGTCGGACAGTTGGCTCATCCCCGCGATGCTGAGAGGTCCTTCCTCCATGCCATGGGGTGTCAGCCCCAGTACCGAGGACAGATGTACTGAGGCCGGGCTTGGCTGTGGGATGGAGGAGGGAGTAGTGTAGTGGGACTGCCTGCTGTGCAGCGAACTGAGGAGTGGCGTGGCTGGCATCGATGTCGTCGGTGGCATTGTTGGCGTGGGTGGCATCGGTGGCATCAGTGAAACAGCTGGCAATGGTGCCGCCCAATGACTCTGGGCCTGGCCTGGGAAGGGCTGCTGCCTGTGCTGCTGGACCTCCGGGTAGCTATAGCCCTGGTAGGTGAGGGGCTGTTGGAAGCCTTGGTATGGGAGGGACATCACCTGGGGTGGAGGAGCAGACCTGGACTGGGTGGTAGCAGGTGCCTCTGGGTCTGGAGGGTTGTTAATCAGCGTGCAGATCCTCTCCTTCACCAGCTGGTACTGGGGATCCAGCATCTCCTTCAGGGTCTGGTTTAAATAATTGAGGAAGGGCTTGCGGTTGGAGCAGGAGGAGTCGATGGGGACTAGCTGAGAGAGGAGAGCTATGCTGGTGCGGATGGTGTCCCTGATCTCCACCAGAACCTTGTGGCTCTCACCCTCCTGCGGTCTGGCTCTCTGCCTTCCTGTGGAGATGCCGGTGTGGGTGGATGGGACTTCGGCAGCGGTGGACTCGATGTTACCTTTCTCCCACCGCACCAGGGCGTCCTCCTCGCTCTCCACCAAGCTTTCAACACCTGCCTGGGGGTTCTCCGCCGTGGCACGCTCCACCGAAACCTGCCTGGAGATAGGGACTGACTCTCGGCTGGAAGAGGACTGGGTCGCAGCAGGCTGCCTGAGAGTGAGGGTAGACAGATGGGCTCCTGGTGCTGCTCGGTGGCGGATCTCACCCTCCAGGAAGCTGCACCTGGCCATGACGTAGTTCTCTCTGTCCGTCAGCTTGACGGCGGCCTGGCCAGATTTTTTGCGGTGCAGCTTCCCGTACCAGGTGTGCATATGTTTCCACCAGCTGAGGAGCACCTCCGAAGTGTAGCCCAGACTCTCCGCCCTCTCTCTCCAAGCAGCCTGCTTACGCTTGGTGTCCCTGTACAGCCGGTGTCCCTTCTGCCACAGATAGTCATTCTCTCTCAGCCACTCCAGCACCTCATCCTCGTGGGCCTCCTCAATAAAGTACTGCCTCCTCTCCCGTTGACGCAAACGACTCTTCCTCCCTCTGGCAGGGCCATATGGGCCCTCATCAGAGGGACTTCGAGGTTGTAGGGGCTACTCCTCCACACCAGCAGCAGCAGCAGCAGCAGCAGAATCATCATCATCAGAAACATCACCAGCAGGATCATAATCATCATCATCATCATCATCAGCAGCAGCAGCAGCAGCAGCAGCAGAATCACCAGCAGGATCAGAATCAGAATCAGAATCAGCAGCAGCAGCAGCAGCAGCAGAATCATCATCATCAGAAACATCACCAGCAGGATCATAATCAGCAGCAGCAGCAGCAGAATCACCAGCAGGATCAGAATCAGAATCAGAATCAGAATCAGCAGCAGCAGCAGCAGCAGCAGCAGCAAGACCAGGATGAGCAGCAGCAGAGTAAGCACCAGCAGCAGGACCAGCAAGACCTGGAGCACGAGCAGAACCAGCAGGACCAGCAGAACCAGGAGCAGCTTTAGCAGAGTGCACAGCAGGAGAAGCACCACCGCCAGGAGCAGCTTCAGCAGAGTACGCAGCAGAAGCACCACTGCCAGGAGCAGCCACAGCAGAAGCTCCAGCAAGAGAAGAGCGAGCCCAAGCAGCAGA